>JAFIRS010006030.1:0-44055 GCA_018342105.1 Gonioctena quinquepunctata | reverse complement strand
TGGACGGGATACTAAAACCCTCAGAAAGTCAATGTTTGGGAAAGGATAATGAACGCAGGATTATTGGCCCGTTTTTTTTCAAAGGAAATCCAAGGAGCGTTATTTGGGAATTTTTTTAGAAATGAATTCATCCGGCCCTTTCCCGATATTTTCTAAACGCCAACAATCCTAACTCCCAAATAAAGTATTTGGTTGCAAAAAGATGGTGCACCCCACTATGACGTGATGTTCGGAGTTTTTGAATAACTGTTTTCCTAGGAGGGGGATTGGTAGACGCGGACCGATATAGTGGCCCCTAAGATCTCCAGATCTTACGCCCGGGATTTTTTTCTTGTGGGGTTATTTGAAATCAAGGTATATGTAGATAGGCCGCAAAATCTACAAGAGTTAAAAAATGGGAATTAGGATCGAAATAACAGAAATCGAAGTTTTTCCCGCAAGGGCAAGAGGAATTTTCCGTAGATTTGTCATTGTCAAGAGACTTGGATGGCATTTCGAACATCTTATTTAACTGTTCTATTTTGTTGGATATAAAGTTATTCTCTTATTGAAATAAAAATATTAATTTTGTTCACCCGTAAAAAACATCCAATTAATTATTATCATTGAATGCAGTATTGAAAGACCTTCCAGATGAGGTTTTACAAAACATCTATTCCAATTTAAAAATTCCCGATTACCAAAAATGTCAAACCAGGACATAACCTCTTTAGAATATACATAAAAAATCAGCATTTTGAAATAAAATCGACCTATTTCAGGATTTTGTCAAAAGTACATGGCTTGAAATATCAATTTGTTCCATAATTTTGACGCACTGTATATAATAGGATCTATTTCCTATTGTTTTCCCATAGAAAGTCTACTATTGATTCGACAAAGTAGTAATATTAGCAACCCCAAAGTAACTGAAGATCAGCATTTTATTAGGCATTCTATATCTGTTTCACTTTTTCAAGTTAATATATATATAAATATATATATGTATATATATATTTATATATATATATATATATATATATATATATATATATATATATATACATATATATAAAATGAATTATTCTGACGTTCTTTACATTTTCTCCGTAAATCATACCATGGTTATAAGGTGTTGTTATTATTCTTTAGAAAATACATACATACTATTGAAAGTCCTAAGTGTATTATTGTTTCTGAACTATCGGAGATTGGTAATTGTACTGCAAATTAAGTCCCACGTTTCATTAAATACTGAGTGTGATAGCTTCCCACCCGCTCTAAGTGGTTGTCCAGTTATTGGTCAATAGACTAATAACGCCTAGCTTAACAAATAACGACAATCGAAAAATCCAGCAGTCATTGGATTGTGTTGAGGTGTGGTGTGTTAATTCATAACACCCTGTAAACGGCCAGCAAGTGGATTGGTTGGTCAAATGTGGGGTATGTATTTCCCTTCAACTGCCCAGCAGTCAAAAACATAAGGTTGAATATAAAAAAATGGGAATTTATTAATATTTTCATAAAACATGTTTTCCTAAGCCATGTTTTTAGTATTTAGGCATAACTTTCAATTCTAAACAATTTTCCGATAAAATTTTGCCAATTTTTTTAAAAAAGTCTAGGGCTCTTTTAAAATTTTTTTTACCCATGGTGTATGGTGTTGACTTACCCTTATAAGTGCACCTAAAATTTTCGCACATATTATTTTAAGGGGAATAATTGTATTACTTTTTGTCAACTGGAAATTGTCTTTCAATTTGAGAAGAGCAAAAATGGCAGCTCTTAAAACATCTTTGGATTATCTCAACCATTTTCCCGTTCTCAAAACACCTCTGGGATATACTCTGGTGAGAATCAGTTACTGAATGAATATAGAAAAATTGTATTTTTCTTTATTTTATTATTAATTGAATCACTTCATATAATATTATCAGTATATTATTGATTAGCCTCAGCAAATCACTATAATTCAAAATAATAATTTTTATTTGTTATAACAAACTGATGTACGGATGAAAACACATAAAGGGATGGTTTGATATCTGTGCAATAGTTGGAAACATTATATTGATGAAATGAAATATTTAATAGATCTTGGACCACACTTCTGTGAGAATGTTTTGTAAAAACAAGTTCTCTACCCTAGCATTAGGGTATATTTCCTTCAAATTCATAAAATAAGAAAAATACCACCACTTTTAACACAACATTGAGAGACCCTAATGATTGAATCGTGTATTTATGCCCCAGGTGATGTCACTTCCTCAACATATCACAAAGTATAACTTACTGTAGTATACAGTTGAAATATTTGAACAATTAAAATATACTTCAGATAAACAAAAATAGCTGATAATTTTTTTGAGAACCTCATCATTGAGGTGAATCTGGAGTAGTTATCAGTGATGAAAACTTCAATATTCCCGATTAGAGAAAAGGAAACGAATAGAAAATCTAATATGAAATGCTAGTCATTTAATGAAAGTGATATATTATATAAGAAATAGGGAAGAACGGGGAAATTGGAACCTACTAAGGAAAGTTGTTGAAAGTTATATTTGCCTAAATTCTTGTCAGTTTTGATTAGAAACATACACCTTGTTCATTTGACTATAGGATAATCTCAGTTTAAATCAATTCTAGTAACTCAAAATTGAAGTTTTTTCTAAAAAAGGCTTTTGCTCCCTACACTCCAGGAAATGAGTGCCCATCTTTTGCCCATATGTAAAATGGGAGCTATTAATTTGTTGAAAATATAAACAGGATGTTCATGAAATCAGATGTGG
The DNA here is from genome assembly GCA_018342105.1 of Gonioctena quinquepunctata. Lineage (NCBI taxonomy): Eukaryota > Metazoa > Arthropoda > Insecta > Coleoptera > Chrysomelidae > Gonioctena > Gonioctena quinquepunctata. The sequence continues at coordinate 41,287 of JAFIRS010006030.1, read as the reverse complement.
AATCATCTGCGACTGAAAGATAAACTTTAGTCACTACCTCCCATCGTCAAGATAACCTTGCAACACCCCTTACTTCTGAACCCCAGATTTTAAATTATATGATTCAAATTTAAGAAGGTGAAATCACTTTGCCGATAGGCTGCTCAGATGGATACGGTTAGGCCGTGAGTAAGGTTCAATTGATGACTTTTCCTAGTTAATCAAATTTGGCCACTTAAAAAAATTATACATTAATTAACTTGACTAGTTCAAGAGTTGGGCGCCAGACTTGCTAAAGACAAAAGTCAAAGATAAATAAACTTAAATAAATGTTACCTAGCTTGTATGGGAAGGCAAATAAATATGCAATAAATCAACTTAACAAATTTATTCCAGATGGAATTAAAATGATTGGACAAGATATATGAACAAATGTTAACAAATACTAGAAGAGTATTGAAACAAATATTAGAAGAGTATTGAACTTCTCTTGAAAAGAATTGAAAAATTACATAAAAAACCAGTATTTTCGACTCTGATCAAAACCCGAACATTTACAACTATGATTCCTCCAGTTGTTGGTGCCACGGATATACCTTCGGAGTTCTTGAGTGAGAGAGATGAAGGCTAGTTTCTTGGAGCTGGTCGCAGCGGTTCTAGGAGGAACTTGGTTTCAGCGGTTACGATGAAGATGGTCGTGGGTGGTTCTATAGTTGGTTTTAGACCCCCTTATCGGCGTGAATTTAGTTGATCTTCACGGACCAGTGCTGATATGGATGTGCTGTAAGTCCTCCCAGGTTACTAGTCCTTCTGTCTCCGTAGATGGGTTCCCTCCGTGGTATATATTATGCGGAAGAACATGATAGGAATCAAAATATGTACATAAAGGGAAGAACGAAGGATATCCTTTGAACCTCAAGTTTTATGTTTCAAATTTTAATCGAGAGTCAAAAGATAGATGCAAATTATAGCATACAATAAAAATCTCAGTCTATATAAAAGCTGGAAAGTTACAGGAAAGAACAAAGATAATAAATAGCAATCCAATCTGCTATTCTGGAGTAAAATTTACAAGTTAATTTTAATAATTTAAAAAAATATCAAAAATGAACAAAATTTAAAACCAAACAAAACAAACCTCACCCAAAACGTTCTGTTCAAATTCAGTTAAGTTTTGATAAGGTGATTCTATGTACCAGAAGGGTAAAAAAATTTAATGAGGAAAGGTATTCCAATGGAAATATAAAAATTTCCTTGAAATTTTACCAGAGAAAAAATATAGTATTTTAAAGCAAAACCCTATTTAATTGCCAGAGAAAAAATCAACTATTTCAAAGCAAAATATTTGAATGTTGCCAGTGCAAAAATATACTATTTTAAAGCAAGTGCCAAAGGAAAATATAGCGTTATAACCAAAATACTCTAGTAAGCTACAAAAAATACAGGGTTTCTGAACCAAGATAATAGTCAGAGTAAAAGTATACTCTTCAGCCAAGATAAGAAGAGAGAGACACACGTCTTTCAGTGAGCACGACTCTCTTAGAAAAAGATAAAGTGAAATAATTCTTTTTATTGAAGAATTTCCAGAGATAAATCGAAGAGGGAGACCACACGTCTTCCAGTGGGCACAACTCTCTTAGAAAAAGATAATGTTGAATAATTCTTTTAATTGAAGAATTTTTAAAGATAACTGAAGAGGGAGACCCCACGTCTTTCAGTGGGCACAATTCTCTTAGATAAAGATAATTTCGAAATAGGGCGGCAATTCCCTTTTCAAATCGATAAACAGGTAATTCTCAAAAATTTTTGTGAATCTCCCTGCTCTTGGCGACAAGGTAGTAACTGAAGTGAATTGACTCTGCAACGATCAAAAATCAAATAAGCTCCACTGGGAATTGAATGGAGTAATGGATATAAGAAATTTATTAAACGGAAATCAACTTTACGCTTGAGGCATATATTGAATCGAGTGTTCTGAGACCAGTTAGGCCAGAAGTACAACTCTCTCCATAAGCAATTCTTTCACAAGAGAAAAGAAAATTACTCTCATAAAAATATAGTTATGAAATAAAGAAAATTGCTTACCAGAGAGCCGTCCTATTAGTCACTCCAAACTGTCCCAGAACAGTCGAATACGCCCTTCACTTCAATCGGAATCCTTGGAACAATCCACTGGTTGTGTGAGGTAAGTAAGCTCTAGTCCATTCGAAATTACCAATTACTTGGTACCTAAAAAATGCAAAAGCGTAGAACTGATTTCCGTTTAATAAATTTCTCATATCCATTACTCCATTCGAGAATCGAAAAACAGGTGAATCGATTGTCAACCGAGGAATCGTCTCTTTTGATTGACGCGAGTAGAGTGGACTGAGTGATTGATTTTGGTATGTACGATCTAAAGTTATAAGCTCAGTTGTTGAGTATATTATTTTTATCTTTCAATAAAGTTGTAGCTGATTATTATTTTTTCTTTTCTGCTAATATTAGAATTCTGGATATATGTATTTGAAGGTTAAATATAGATATTTCGGCCATTTTGACAAATCATTCATAGTACATATTGTGGCTAACGAAAAATCAGTTCCCAATATTCGGAACAGATGTTACGTTAGCCACAATATGTACTGTGAATGATTTGTCAAAATGGCCGAAATATCTATATTTAACCTTCAAAAATTACCATGCGGTATATCCAAGAATTCTAATATTACAAGCATAAGGAAAAAGAAGAAAATACTAATCAGCTACAACATTAATTGAAAGAAAAGAGAATAAATTCCAACTAAACTCCAGCAGTGAAACTTATTTAACTTATAGATCGTACATACCAAAATCAATTCACTCAGTCCACCTGCCTATCTCGCCGTTCCAATCAAGAAAGAGAACGATATCCTTCGGTTCGACGAAATCACAGTTCACCTGTTTTTCATTCTCGGTTTTTTTCCTATTGAAAAACACTTATAAAAAAGGAACAACTGCTCGACAACAAAACTCGTCCAACTTGACAGAATACGAACTCATGATCACAAGTTCAAAGACGATAATGATGGCGCTGTCCCATAGTTCACGATCGACCGTGACTACTGACCCGTTCCACCGTAAGATAACCGGAATAGTTATGGGAAATTGATTATGTATAAGGAAGTAACGAAAAATTCGTTACACACCACCACAACCCGGTGTAAAAATTTGGAAACCTAGAAGTTTACCAGGCACAGAAAAAATTAAATAGGCATGCTATCAAACTTTTTTTAACTCAAAAATCCAACCCTAACTTTCAACAGCCCTGTATACTAACAGGCGAAAGGTTGAAAAGTATACAAATCAAACAAAATATTTGTAAATTATAGCATTTACAAAACTAAAGCTTCTACTCGTTGCACTACTGGCAAACTAAATGAGTGAAGGAAAAGATACATTTGAAAAAATTCAAATGAGTGAATAGTAGCATTCATCAAGCTAAAACTTCAGTTCTCTGTTAACACCACAGACTAAATGAACGAAGGAAAAAAATTATTGCGATGAATGACAACATCCAGGCCCAGAAACTGTGTAACCGGAGTCCTCCCAAACAATCCAGCCAAAGTGTCCTCGTCGCTGCAAGGTATTAGGTGCTGCGCCGTTGAGGAACACTCATAACCACTCGTCCCCAGATTCTTGAAACAACCACCGATCTCACCGAATCAGGACAAGGAAGGCCCCATTCAGCACAAACCTGGTGAAACAAAATAATTCCAATATGAAATATAACCAAATTTGGTTTTACCAGCTGTCACCTACAACTGGAGTAACTACAGCGTCACCAAACTAAAAATGAACTTATGGTTCACGATACAAAATACCAAAAAGGGACGAGAATGTTCCCGTTTTTGCCACTGCGAGCAAGTCTTCAGCTTAAGCAGACCAGTCGAGCTGAGGTCGGCACAGTAGTTGCATCCAGCCGTCACCTTTAAGACCTAAAGTCATGATCACCCGTAGGCTCACGACTAACCAAATACAACCCCCCAATACCTTCCCTTCGAAAGATCCTGTCAAAAAAAAATTCAACAGCCAGACCGAACTATGCACGCACCTAACAAAAGCGAGTCAATTCAAAATTTTGAATTTGCGCTAATTTAACTATAAATTAGCCAAGGAAAACAGACAGATAAGATAAAGAAATAAGATAAACAGATAATAAAAAAGATAAGATAAACAAGGTAAGATAAGATAAATAAGATAAGATAGATAAGATAAGATCATATGAGAGATTCAAACTCAACCAACGAATGGAAATTAACACCCTAACTCGATATTACAGTAACCACGATATGTTGCCAAAACTGTGAAACATCAAAAACTTTTATCAAGAAATTTGATGTTCCACTGGAAAATTATTAAACAATCTCAAACGAAGTGAAATCCATCACTTCCAGTTAAAGATACAAATGTTTAATACGGTAAGATACGAACCGATATTATTAGACAATCTTCGACGAAATGAAATACATCATCTCCAGTCGAAGATCCAACTGTCTGATACGGCAACGATATTATTAGACAATCTCCAACGAAATGAAATACATCATCTCCAGTCAGAGATCCAATTGTCTAATGTGGCAACGATACGATAAGACATTATTAGACTATCTCAAACGAAATTAAATTTTTTAATTTTAAAAACCAAGATAAAAAAAAAGGAAAACAATGAAATACATTGATGCAGTCTGTAACCAGATTTCATGAAAAACAAAGTAATTTTGTATAGATTCAAATTGGAAAAACTACAAAGAAACAGCAAAAATGATTCAAAATCAATCTCTCACATAAGGTATTGACAAGGTTCCTTTTTGGAAGTACAGAGTTTCCATCAGGAATTACCGAAAGATAAACACTTCCTCAAAGTACAACCTTAGTCGACCCTTTTTGCTACGTTCTACATCAACATATACACTTTTTCCTCAAAAGTTGACTTTGACAACTGAATGATAAGTTACTGCAAATATTAGGAAAATGCAAGGTAATAAGGTGTATAGATATATCTCTCAAATAACCAAAGGATACTCAACTAAATATTAAACGAGTACTAAACCGAAAAGATATAGAAAAATTCTTAAGCCCCTCTCACAGAGCTCTAAGAATAGTAATAAAAAGTTGAAATATTTCCTTGTTAGTAGCCAGTTTTGAGACTTTTACTCAACATCTGGTGAATGCCATGGTGAGAGCAGTCTTAGGCCCCTCTCACAGAGCCCTAAGAATAGAAGTCTAAGATGGAAATGTATTCTGAAAGTGGCCAGTTTTGAGACTTTTACTCAACATCTGGTATATGCCATGGTGAGAGCAGTCTTAGGCCCCTCTCACAGAGCCCTAAGAATAGAAATCACAAGTTGGAATGTATTCTGAAAGTGGCCAGTTTTGAGACTTTTACTCAACATCTGGTAAATGCCATGGTGAGAGCAGTCTTAGGCCCCTCTCACAGAGCCCTAAGAATAGAAATCTAAGATGGAAATGTATTCTGAAAGTGGCCAGTTTTGAGACTTTTACTCAACATCTGGTAAATGCCATGGTGAGAGCAGTCTTAGGCCCCTCTCACAGAGCCCTAAGAATAGAAGTCTAAGATGGAAATGTATTCTGAAAGTGGCCAGTTTTGAGACTTTTACTCAACATCTGGTGAATGCCATAGTGAAAGAAGTCTTAGGCCCCTCTCACAGAGCCCTAAGAATAGAAATCACAAGTTGGAATGTATTCTAAAAGTTGCCAGTTTTGAGACTTCTACTCAACATCTGGTGAATGCCATAGTGAGAGCAGTCTTAGGCCCTTCTCACAGAGCCCTAAGAATAGATAAGATAAGAAAAAGGAAAGAAAGAAGGAGTATGCCCTCTCACGAGAAGTTACGAGAAAAATATTTAGTCGCCTGAACCCTCGGACCCAGCACTAAAATATTCTTCATCAGATAAATTTGAATGGTTATCAACAAAAGCGGATTTGAGATCCTTAACATGCCAACGTCCTAAGTTTTTGCCATCCATATCTTTAAGCTCATAAACCAAATCAGAGATAACCTCAGAAACAATACGAAGTATAGATTTGGGAGCCAATTTTGCGGAATAGTTATTCGGAGCTGAAGAAAGAGTTACATTTTTCTTCCAAAGTCTGTCACCGACGTGAAATTTCAGCTCTCGTTTTCTCAAGTTATAGTGACGAGCATTCCGAATATAAGCTTGATGTAACTTTTTACGAACATCAACAAACAAATTTGGAAGTTCTTGAATATCATCGATTCGCTGTGATTTATCAGTGATAGTAAGAATGTTAGTTTCATTTTCTGAAATTTGGCCATAAAAATCTCCTGTAACAGGAATGTTTCTAGCAAAATTTAAGAAAGCCGGAGAATATTCAGTAACCTCATGTTTTGCTAATCTGATGGCTTGAGCAACTTTAAAGATAGATGAATCCCATTTTTTATGATGATCATGAATATAACAGCGAATGGATGTGACTATCACCTTATTAGCTCTTTCAGCAAAATTAACTTGAGGGTGATATTTGGCAGTATACCAAATCTTTTGAACTTGATAATCTGTCATTAACTTTTTAAATTATTTGCTAACAAATTGGCTTCTATTGTCTACAATGAAAATTTGAGGCACACCATAGATAAGAATACATTATTTTCAATGAATTTTACGATATTTTTTGAGATAGCTTTAGACATTGGATGAACTAAGACATATTTGGTAAACCAGTCTACGACAACCAAAACATATTGGTTACCATTTTTGGACCTAGGATAAGGACCTAACAAATCTGCCGAAACACATTGGAAAGGAAAATTTACATTCTTGTGAGATCCCATATGACCCGCTCGAGGTAAATTCGAACTTTTACAAGCAGCACAAACAGGACATTTCGTAACATAGACATCTTTGCGAATTTTTGGCCAGTAATATAATTCTAAGATACGAGAAAGGGTTTTTGATATCCCTAAATGGGCAGCAGTTTCGTTATCATGATAAAACTTAAAAATTTCTTGCCGATTGGCAGAAGGTACAACTATTTTCCAATCAGTTAGATTACTAACTAGATTGTGGTGAGAAAAGATATGTTTGTAGATAATACAGTTTTCGACACGGAATGAGGAATGAGCTTCTGGGTTTTTTTGGATTCTATGGATCATGAAAGTATACCATGCATCCGGCTGAAAAGTAGAAACATCGATAACGAAAATTACGGCAACCGAACGAGAAAAGGCATCTGCCACTACATTTAAGGAACCTTTCCGATGCTTAATAGTAAAGTCAAACTGAGAAAGTTTCACCGCCCATCTAGTCAAACGTCCAGAAGGGTTAGATAAGTTATGAAGATAGATAAGGGAGGCATGGTCAGTTTCAATCGTGAACTTGGTTCCTTCGATATAGCTTCGGAACTTTTCTATACCAAAAATGACAGCTAACAGCTCCTTTTCAGTAACTGTGTATTTACGCTGACAAGTAGTAAGAGTCTTACTTGCATAAGCTACAGGATGTTCGACACCGTCACATTCTTGGTACAAAATAGCACCTACGCCCGTATCTGAGGCATCGCACTGAATCACAAAAGGCTTTGTGAAATCAGGACTAGCTAACACAGGAGCTGAAGTAAGACGAGATTTAATTTCTGAAAATGCTTCCTCCGCTTCTGGAGTCCAAGTTATGGGTTTACCTTTCTTTCGACCATGAAGAAGATCAGATATGGGTGAACAAATAGAAGAAAAATCTTTAATAAATCGACGATACCAACTGACGAGACCTATCAACCTTTTGATTTCAGTGGTATTTTTGGGAGTGGGATAGTTAACGATAGCAGAAACTTTCTCGGGATCTGTCCTTAAGCCTTGTTGGTCCACAACAAAACCTAGGTAAAGACGAGAGGGTCTACAAAATTCACACTTATCCAAATTAACAGTGAGGTTAGCATGTTTAAGTCGGCGAAACACCTCCTTCAAGGTTTTGACATGAAGATCAAAACTAGGAGTGGCCACGATGATGTCATCAAGATAAACGAAACAAAATGGAGCCAAATATGGTCCAATAACGATATCCATCAAACGTGCCATAAGTTTCGGACTATTGCTCAAACCAAAGGGAGAGACAGTGAACTCAAAGAGACCTCTACCATACACTGCAAAAGCGGTCTTGGGTCTAGACGACTCCTCTTAAGGAATTTGAAAGGAAGCCTTAGTCAAATCAATGGAGGTAAGATACCTCGCATCCCGTAATTTGTTCAAGATACTATCAATGAGAGGCATAGGATATGCATCATTGACTGTGACTGCATTAAGCTTCCGACCATCAAAACAAACCCGGAAATCTCCAGAACGTTTCGGAACCAACCATAGTGGGCTACACCAGGGAGATTGGGAAGGTTGAATGACCTTGAGCTTCAACATCTCATCAATTTCCTTGTTCAAATGCTCTTGCATGGTAGGGGACAAAGGATATTGCCGTTGAACAATGGGCTTGGCATCACCAGTATCAATACGGTGTGTCAACAATTGAGTGAGACCGAGTTTATCAGTAGGAGCTATAGACTTGAAAACGTCAGTGACTTCCTGCAGTTCAATTTTCTGTGAACACGTAAGTTCAGAAAATGGCAGGATGGTATTAATGGTACAGATATTGGATTCAACAGAATACGACAAATTACTGAAGTTGGCTTGAATACGGAAGAGATGGAAAAAATCCATGCCCAAGATGAGACTATGAGTTACGGAAGGAACAATAAGAATTTTCAAATCCTTAGTAACACCATTTAGAGAAATAGGAGCCAAAATATAACCCAAAAAATCCTGAGGCTTACCATAAGCGGTAGTGACTTGGGCAATTGATTCATATTTAATAGGAATATTAAACTTTTGCAGTAGTCTAAACCCTGCAGAACCCAAAATACAAGAATTACTGCCAGTGTCAGCAAGGGCAAGGATTTTCTGACCAAAAAATTCGACATTAAGATAGGGACGATTATCATTAATTTTTTCAACGAAAATAGGATTTATATTTACAGAAGATAAGAAATTGTTAACGGTAGATAACCAATTTTGCCATTCCGAGGCAGAAGTTTTTAATGTTCCTGTTTGCTTTGCTTTTTTCGATATTTTTTGGATTGGGATTTGGCTGGTTGGTTTTCTGGACCTTCGGTAAACTGACTGGTGACAACGTCCAGATATTCGCCACCTTGTTTCCCGTTTTTTGAACGACAGTCACGACAATTTAATTTAACGGTATTTTTCAAACCACATTCATAACAAAATATGGACCTGGGTTTTCTACATTCACGATAAGTATGACCAGTCAAGTCACAATTCCAACATCGAGTGTTCGATAAGGCAGAGATATTTGAACCAGGAAAATTCTTCCTAAAATTCACGGAAGGGGACGAGCAAGAAAACGAAGTACCTGCTCCACTATAGGGACTACTCAAATCAGGTTCTAATAAACCACTACCACGACTAGGGGGTGCTTTATAACGATCAGCCCATAAACGAGATTCTTCCAATCTTTTGCACAAATCAGAAAGTTCAGTGACAGTTTTTGGATCTTGTAAAGCCAAGGACGAAATTAAAAAAGGTAACAAATTTCTACGAATTTTGCGAACTCTAGTCTCTTCATCTGGTTTGCTAGATAAACGATTAAAAAGACCTTCCATAGAAGAAATAAATGAAGCTACTCTTTCAGTAGAACCTTGAGTTCTTGAATTAATTTCACGTTCTAAGTCTTCTTCATAAAAATAAGGAAGGAAATCTTTTTTTAGTGCAATAACAATCTTATCCCAATTATAGAAATTATTTTTATTATTGACAAACCATGTCCAGGCAGAACCTTTAAACAAATCACAAGCCGAATGGAAAAGTTCGGTTTTTGAAACAGCTCGTGCTTCTCGCAATAATTCAACTTTTTCCAAAAATGAATTAACTGATTCTTTCTGATTTGAACCCGTGAAAGAGATTTTCCATTCATATGGAGCAACCGATCGATTATTCGAAAAAACATTAGCAACAGGAGGGCAAGATTGAGTAGGAGTCGAAGTACTTGGAGAAACTTTCAAATCAAAATCAGCTTCCAACTCCAACACCAGATATTGAATTTCTTTTCTAGCAATTTCTTCATCTTGATCATCAACAGAAAGTCTGGACAAACGATTCGACAAGTGAGCTAATCGACTTTAAATTCGGTTAAACGTCGGATCTTCCTTAGATCCACCAAAACTAGATATAACTTGTTTCAAATCAGCGATACTTGCTCTCAATTCAAGATCATCCACTGCATGTTTGTATGGATTTGTAAAACCCGCACGAAAACTACGATTTGCATTTTCCTGACTTAAAAGTCCTCTTAAAATTTTTAGTTTAGCATCTACATCACCGGTAGGTTCTACTCCACGAATTTTTAGGTCATAAGTCAATTCATTTGTTTTCAAGTGATTAGAATTCATGTTGGACTTGGAAATCTGCTCAATTTTTTTTTTTTATGTTCTGGTTCCCACGAAAAGGGATATCCTGTAATGTTTAGAGAACATGGTGGGAACCTAGGGAAAGAAGGTAGGAGTTGGTGTTCTTCTTAAATTTCTGAAGGTTGTATGCCTCGGGGAACACCTCCCTAGGCAATGAGTTCCAAAGCCTCGCTGTTCGTTGGATGAATGAGTCTTTGGAAAGTGATGTTCTGCAGGTCTCCAAAGTGACCACGAAGGGGTGTGATGACTGAACTTGACGGGTTAATCTCGAAGAGACTGCCAAAGCAGGAACGATTGTTGATATTTCAGAAGAGCATCGCCCATGAAAATATCCATAAAATAGAGACAAATCGCCAACTTTTCTACGGTGTTCCAGACAAATGAGCGAGTTTGTAAGCGAGGCATCACCGACGAGACGAATTGCCCTTTTTTGGACAGAATCCAATAGCCTCAGGATATGTTTAGGTGCCGCACTCCAAATATGGGAACAGTATTCCAGGACAGGTCGGATCTGTGCCTTATAGATCATAAGCAGCTGGCTGGGGGTGAAATAGCTCTTGGCACGAAATAAAAAACCAAGTTTTTGGGGTGCACTTTTGGCAATGGACCTCACGTGATTTTCCCAGGAAAGGTTATTGCTGATAGTAATGGATATGGATGGCTTCAGTGGTATGGTTACTCCTGACAAAGTTATGTTAGGCACAGTGAGATCGGCTTTTCTAGAGAAAAGACATGCTTGTGTTTTGTTTGCATTGAATTCTACCAAGTTATTAGATCCCCATTCGAGAATTGTTGCTAAGTCCATATTTATATTATTAACATTTTTTCCTCGTTCATTTCTGGTTTCACGGGCTGATATAGGGGCCCTGGAAGAGAAAGCGGTATGGAGGGTACTATCATCGGCAAAGCTGTGACTGGACATGAAGTTGCTTTCAACAGGTCGTTGATGTGAAGTAGAAATAGTGTTGGTGCGAGAATAGATCCTTGCGGAACACCAGCATTTATGAGTAGAGTGTCAGATGAAACTCCATCGACCACTACATGGAGAGACCTGTTTGAGAGAAAACTAGCAAGCAGAGAACACAGCTGAGGGGGCAAGCCATAAGACGGAAGCTTGGCGAGGAGTCCCTGGTGCCAAACTCGATCAAACGCCTTGGAGATATCTAATGCCACAGCTAAAGTTTCTCCATACTTTTCAATAGATAGCTGCCATATATGTGAGACGTAAGCGAGCAGGTCACCAGTTGATCTCTGATGGCGGAAGCCATATTGCCTATCGTTGACAATTCCTGAGTCTTCCAGATATTTCATGAGCTCGATGTTGATGGCTTTTTCCATGACCTTTGAAATAATAGATAGCAGTGCGATAGGTCTGTAGTTGCTACTTATGGAAAACTCAAAAAATAGTAGGCGATACGATAGCAAAGATAACGTACAATATATAGGCAATACGATAGAGATATAGGCAATTTGGCGGTACGATATAGATAATACGGTACGATATAGGCAATACAATAGAGATATAGGCAATTTGGCTATACGATAAAAGGCAATACGGTACGATATAGGCAATTCAATAAGATATAGGCAACTCAATAACGATATAGGCGGAAAGAATCACAAAATATCAAAGATAGATAATATATAAATATAAATGAATATATACCAAGTTCCTTTAGATCAGATTTATAAATGTTCTTTCAACAAAAAAAAATGTATTATGTCTTCCACCAAGCTAGGACAAGATACGAAAAAGAGAAAAAGAACAGTCAAGTTTTTCGAGCCCCACGTTGGGCGCCAATTGTGCAACACCCCTTACTTCTAAACCCCAGATTTTAAATTATATGATTCAAATTTAAGAAGGTGAAATCACTTTGCCGATAGGCTGCTCAGATGAATACGGTTAGGCCGTGAGTAAGGTTCAATTAATGACTTTTCCTAGTTAATCAAATTTGGCCACTAAAAAAAATTATACATTAATTAACTTGACTAGTTCAAGATGGGCGCCAGACTTGCTAAAGACAAAAGTCAAAGATAAATAAAATTAAATAAATGTTACCTAGCTTGTATGGGAAGGCAAATAAATATGCAATAAATCAACTTAACAAATTTATTCCAGATGGAATTAAAATGATTGGACAAGATATATGAACAAATGTTAACAGTATTGAAACAAATATTAGAAGAGTATTGAACTTCTCTTAAAAAGAATTGAAAAATTACATAAAAAACCAGTATTTTCGACTCTGATCAAAACCCGAACATTTACAACTATGATTCCTCCAGTTGTTGGTGCCACGGATATACCTTCGGAGTTCTTGAGTGAGAGAGATGAAGGCTAGTTTCTTGAAGCTGGTCTCAGCGGTTCTAGGAGGAACTTGGTTTCAGCGGTTACGATGAAGATGGTCGTGGGTGGTTCTATAGTTGGTTTTAGACCCCCTTGTCGGCGTGAATTTAGTTGATCTTCACGGACCAGTGCTGATATGGATGTGCTGTAAGACCTCCCAGGTTACTGGTCCTTCTGTCTCCGTAGATGGGTTCCCTCCGTGGTATATATCATGCGAAGAAGATGATAGGAATCAAAATATGTACATAAAGGGGGAGAACGAAGGATATCCTTTGAACCTCAAGTTTTATGTTTCAAATTTCAATCGAAAGTCAAGAGATAGATGCAAATGATAGCATACAATAAAAATCTCAGTCTATATAAAAGACTGGAAAGTTACAGAGAAAGAACAAAGATAATAAATAGCAATCCAATCTGCTATTCTGGAGTTAAATTTACAAGTTAATTTTAATATTTAAAAAATATCAAAAATGAACAAAATTCAAAACCAAACAAAACAAACCTCACCCAAAACGTTATGTTCAAATTCAGTTAGTTTTGAAACAAGTAAGTTTTGATAAGGTGATTCTATGTACCAGAAGGGTAAAAAAAATTAACGAGGAAAGGTATTCCAAAAGAAATATAAAAATTTCCTTAAAATTTTACCAGAGAAAAAATATAGTATTTTAAAGCAAAACACTATTGAATTGCCAGAGAAAAAATCTACTATTTCAAAGCAAAATATTTAAATGTTGCCAGTGCAAAAATATACTATTTTAAAGCAAGTGCCAAAGGAAAATATAGCGTTATAACCAAAATACTCTAGTAAGCTACAAAAAATATAGGGTTTCTGAACCAAGATAATAGTCAGAGTAAAAGTATACTCTTCAGCCAAGATGAGAAGAGAGAGACACACGTCTTTCAGTGAGCACCACTATCTTAGAAAAAGATAAAGTGAAATAATTCTTTTTATTGAAGAATTTCCAGAGATTAATCGAAGAGGGAAACCACACGTCTCTCAGTGGGCACAACTCTCTTAGAAAAAGATAATGTTGAATAATTCTTTCAATTGAAGAATTTTTAAAGATAACTGAAGAGGGAGACCTCACGTCTTTCAGTGGGCACAACTCTCTTAGATAAAGATAAATTTGAAATAGGGCGGCAATTCCCTTTTCAAATCGATAAACAGGTAATTCTCAAAAAATTTTGTGAATCTCCCTGCTCTTGGCGACAAGGTAGTAACTGAAGTGAATTGACTCTGCAACGATCAAAAATCAAATAAGCTCCACTGGGAATTGAATGGAGTAATGGATATAAGAAATTTATTAAACGGATATCAACTTTACGCTTGAGGCATATATTGAATCGAGTGTTCTGAGACCAGTTAGGCCAGAGGTACAACTCTCTCCATAAGCAATTCTTTCTCAAGAGAAAAGAAAATTACTCTCATAAACATATAGTTATGAAATAAAGAAAATTGCTTACCAGAGAGTCGTCCTATTAGTCACTCCAAACTGTCCCAGAACAGTCGAATACGCCCTTCACTTCAATCGGAATCCTTGGAACAATCCACTGGTCGTGTGAGGTAAGTAAGCTCTAGTCCATTCGAAATAACCAATTACTTGGTACCTAAAAAATGCAGAAGCGTAGAACTGATTTCCAATAAAAAAAAATCAGTTCCCAATATTCGGAACAGATGTTACGTTAGCCACAATATGTACTATGAATGATTTGTCAAAATGGCCGAAATATCTATATTTAACCTTCAAAAATTACCATGCGGTATACCAAGAATTCTAATATTACAAGCATAAGGAAAAAGAAGAAAATACTAATCAGCTACAACATTAATTGAAAGATAAAGAGAATAATATTACTCAACTAAACTCCAGCAGTGAAACTTATTTAACTTATAGATCGTACATACCAAAATCAATTCACTCAGTCCACCTGCCTATCTCGACGTTCCAATCAAGAAAGAGAACGATTATCCTTTTGGTTCGACGAAATCACAGTTCACCTGTTTTTCATTCTCGGTTTTTTTCCTATTGAAAAACACTTATAAAAAAGGATCAACTGCTCGACAACAAAACTCGTCCAACTTGACAGAATACGAACTCATGATCACAAGTTCAAAGACGATAATGATGGCGCTGTCCCATAGTTCACCGTCGACCGTGACTACTGACCCGTTCCACCGTAAGATAACCGGAATAGTTATGAGAAATTGATTATGTATAAGGAAGTAACGAAAAATTCGTTACAACCTCTTGTGGGGTATTCATGTTGAAAAGGGAAACATTCTCAATTAAATATTGATAGAAAGATTTTTCTGTGAATTGAAAAATCTACGATTAAAATAAGTTATTTTTTGTGAATGTCTAACAGAAAACAACTACTTTCCCGGGTAAAGCCACGCTGGACATTGAACTACATCTGATAGATATTCTGAAAAGGCCCTAAATCAAAAGAAAAAATCTGAAATTGAAAATGTGCATTTTCATTCAGATAGTTATTTGATTTTCTATTCCAGTCTCAATTAAGAACTCATAAAGATGAATGAGGCAAAGAAGAATGTTTTCCATAAGAGCGTACTCACCAGAAATCATTCGTAACATTGACGCAGGAGAGACATCGCATTCACTAGGTCTCCAATACATTTTTGTCGACGAAAATTCATTTCACGCTTCCACGATCATCAGGAAGACCGAAAGAAATGGGAAACACATTTTCAAGAAGCAATCCCACTTTTCAGAAATGGAAAAAGTTAGAATCATTTCTTTTGAAGAGACACTTTGAAATTAGTGTTTCTGACATAACCTGTCGTGGTATGATGATTGATTTATTGAAAATATAAACAGGATGTTCATAAAATCAGATGTGGAATCATCCGCGACTGAAGATAAACTTAGTCACTATCTTCCATCGTGAAGATAACCTCTTGTGGGTATCATGTTGAAAAGGAAACATTCTCAATTGAATATTGATAGAAAGATTTTTCTTGAATTAAAAAATCCACGATAAAAGTTTTTTTTGTGAATGTCTAACAGAAAACAACTACCTTCCGCTAAAGCCACGCTGGACATGAACTACATCTGACAGATATTCTGAAAAGCCTAACTCAAGAAAAATCTGATATTGAAAATTTGCATTTCATTCAGATATTATTTGATTTCTATTCAGTCTTGATTAAACTCATAAGATGAATGAGGCAAAGAAGAATGTTTTCCAAAGAGAGTACTCAAAGAAATCATTCGTAACATTGACGCAGGAGAGACATCGCATTCACTAGCTTCAATACATTTTGTCGACGAAAATCTATTTCACCTTCCACTCATCAGGGAGACCGGAAGAAATGGAAACACATTTTTCAAGCAGCTCACTTAAAGATGGAAAGAGTTAGAATCATTCTTCTGGAGACACTTTGAAATTAGTGTTTTCCGACATTAAAACCTGTCAAGGGTATGTAAGATTGATTTGTAAAAATATAAACAGGATGTTCATAAAATCAGATGTGGAATCATCGACTGAAAGATAAACTTTAGTCACTATCTTCCATCGTCAAGATAACCTCTTAGGATTCATGTTGAAAGAAACATTCTCAATTAAATATTGATAGAAGTTTTTTCTGTAATTGAAAAATCCACGTTTAAAAAAGTTATTTTTGTGAATGTCCAATAGAAAACAACTACTTCCCCGCTAAAGCCACGTGGACATGGAACTCACATCTGATAGATATTCTGAAAAGGCCCTAACTTGAGAAAAATCTGAAATTGAAAATTTGCATTTTCATTCAGATAGTTATTTGATTTTCTATTCCAGTCTTAATTAAGAACTCATAAAGATGAATGAGGCAAAAAAAATGTTTTCCAAAAGAGAGTACTCACCAGAAATCATTCGTAACATTGACGCAGGAGAGACATCGCATTCACTAGGTCTTCAATACATTTTGTCGACGAAAATCTATTTCACGCTTCCACGATCATCAGGAAGACCGGAAGAAATGGGAAACACATTTTCAAGAACAATCTCACTTTGCAAAAATGGAAAAAGTTAGAATCATTTCTTTTGGAAAACACTTTGAAATTAGTGTTTTCTGACATTAAAACCTGTCATGGGGTATGATAGATTGATTTGTTGAAAATATACACAGGATGTTCATAAAATCAGATGTGGAATCATCTGCGACTGAATGCTTAACTTTAGTCAGTATCTTCCATCGTGTAGATAACCTCTTGTGGGATATTCATGTTGAAAAGGGAAACATTCTCAATTAAATATTGATAGAAAGATTTTCTGTGAATTGAAAATCCACGTTTAAAAAAGAAGTTATTTTTTGTTAATGTCTAACAGAAAACAACTACTTCCTCGGCTAAAGCCACGCTGGACATTGAACTACATCTGATAGATATTCTGAAAAGGCCCTAACTCAAAAGAAAAAATCTGAAATTGAAAATTTGCATTTTCATTCAGATAGTTATTTGATTTTCTATTTCAGTCTTAATTAAGAACTCATAAAGATGAATTTGTAAGCGCGCACCGGTGGCTGGTTTCCGTGAATTTTCCAGTATCAGGTAACACCTAAACCAAAAAACGTAGATATGATTGAATAAAACTATACATTCCGAGGATCAAATAAAAAAGGACAAAGGCGCATGAACGAAAGTAGGAGGCGCCTAATAACATTTTTTTCAAATGAACACGATTAGTATGTTCGATAGCTAAACTTCCAACACCAGCAGGGGCTGTCCCGTCGCCCCCTCGGGAGGGCAAGTTGACAGTCAGACAGTCCCCAAGCAAAAAGCTACAACTCCTCTCCCTCTTCCTACCCCTCTAGGAGGAGACCAAGAAAGAAGCTGTTATTGTATAAATGTATATATTAGTTAAGTCCAATATGCAACCTGTAAATAGAAGAAATACATATTTTGATTGATTGATTGGTGTGTGGTCAGGTTGACAAGAGTCTCATCGTTATCTGAGCCAACAACATCGGCAGGTTAGTACTTGAATGGGTGACCACCTGCAACGGTTGCGTTAAAAAACTTTAACAACAGTAAACGTAGTAGCATATTCGCAGTTGCAGGCGTCATATCAATGAGCACGAGATATGACGATAGATATGCCATCCGGAGAGGATGTTAAGATGGCGGTCCCGAGTTCATAGATATAGCTCGTTCGAAATCCCACCTCTGAAACAACAGAGCATTCGGCAAAATTTCGGTTGGGGTAAGTGTGCTCACGGAGTCGGTGTTCAGCCCTGGTCGCAGAAATAGGCCGACGTTAAATAAAGCAATGAAAAAACAATTTGTAATACAAATAAAGAAACCAAATTATTGAATCTCGTAGGAAATAGACATTTTCAATGATCCAAACAAAAAACACAATTATACGAAGCTGGATTATCCCTCTAAAAACATTTTTCATGGGCCCAGTTTCCATAACTTCTTCAAATTTTATTATTCATTTTAAAGAATTAAATGTCCCATCTGCAAAAATTTATGAAACCGTATTGTCTCTCAGCTAATTGACGACTTCACTGCCAAGTTTCCGGATCTCACTGGAAAGTCTCTCCACATGGTTTGGCCAAAAATAGGATCAGTTGTTGTGGATTTACTCAAAGCCAAGGGAATACAGCATGAAGACTTGCATTCGTCTCTCATAGATATGCATGTGCAATCAGTAAAACTGCTACCTTTCCTTTTTGTACCACCACAGATAAGGACAAGAACCACTAAAAGAGTGGCAAAACTATCCAGAACAGAAATGGCTGACAGATTCTTCCTCCAAGTACCTAAGACTAACTTTCTTACTTTCTTTTTTATATTAAATATTAGGTACCTTAGTGGATCCTTGAACATCTGGAACCTTCCACTGTTCAAATCATAGTTGAACTTGATAATCGAAAAATGATAATACATAACGTCTCACTGTTTTTTGGGGAGGTATAGGTATATTCCATATTTTGTGTTTTCTCTCCCCTGGAAATAGAAATTGTTAGTTATCTTTTCCAAGGAAGTGAAATTACTTAATTTGCCCCGATACGTTACTGTGTTTTGGTTTCCTGGATTCAAAAATAACCTAAGATGATTTCAAGTTTGTCAGTAACGTACCGTTTGAAAATAATGCGAAAAATATTTCACAACAAAAGTTATACAGGGTTGCTGATATTATGGAATCGATGATTATCCCCTAAAGTACGATAGCTAGTGAAAAATGTTAGGATACAAAGTTTCAGGGTTTTAAAATGGGTATACAGGATCAGTCAAAAGATGAAACAAAGTTTCTTTCTTTAATGAAACACCCTGTATATTATTTCTCAATAAAATTCATATACCACATCATATTCTTAATTCAACCGTTTTCGAAATATCGAATTTTAAAATAATTTTCTTATAATTAAACAAAAAAAATTTAGTCCATTAAGTTTATAGTCAATCAAGTTACCTTTGAATGTTTCTAGATCCATAACAACGCCGCATCGTTCTTATGTCAAACAATTGATGATCTTGACAACACATGTAAAAAAATACATTCAGTGTGAATTATTTTCGCAAAATGGCACGTTGAAGTGAACCGCATATTGAAATTTCAATGATCATAGGATATGGTGATAGAAGACGAAGTTGTGTCCAAGTAGTAGATATTTCCAATGAATTGCATCCCGATCGGGAACCTCTTTCTGAATCAACCGTTTCAAAATATTGCAGCGTTTTCATGAAACTGGAGTGTCAAAGATCGTCAAAGTGGAAGACCACAAGCGTTACAAATGAAGAAAATTATTTGAATGTCATGTTAGATGTGGTGGAAAATCCAATAAATTCAACACAACAGAGGGTTTTAAAATCATAACATGAGTCGATATCTCATTCAAAAAATTTGCAAACTGCAAAATTCCACCATATAAAATTCGTTTGTTACAAAATTGAGTAAAGACCATTTTGATCGTAGAATTGAGTTCTGTGAATGGATAGTTAAACAAAAATGTCAACTTTGTCAACCACATATTTGTTTTCTGACGAATCTACATTTTGTTTAAACGGACCCGTGAACCGACCCAACTCTAGGTATTGCTGCTCAGACCAAAATCCATATTGTATGGAGGAAGTTTACTCTCAACGACAACAAAAAACAAATATTTGGGGGCATTATTAGTGAACACGTCATAGGACCTTATTTTATAAACGGAATCTGAACTCTGAACGATATTTTTACTTTGCAAGAGCATATCATTCCCGAGCTTGGACATTATTCCCAATTTCGACAGAACAAATGTGGTTTCAACAAGATCGGTCTCCACATTTCAAGCATTGGTACGGGCATATCTAGATGAAACTTTTCCCGATAAATGGATTGGGCGCAGAGGGCAATTGAATGCCCGATAAAATAGGCCGCAAAATATCGAAGGGTGGCAAAAAAGGATACGGCATGGAATTTCACCATTCCTCCCAAAATGATTTAGATTCATTATAAAAAATTCAGAATACATTACTCTCAGGGTAAATGGTAAACACTTTGAGCACCCTTTTTGAATAGAATTTGAAGAAAAATTTATTTTTTTATTAAACCTTGTTTTCTTTTTTTCCGGGATAACGATTGTTTTTAAAAATTTGAAATATCTAGAACATTCATTAAAAATATATTTTTCGTTTCATGCATTTTTGTCCCAAACCCCGAAAAAATTATGCTTTTATTTTCTCTAAAAAAATATAATTAAATTTCAATCATATCCATATGTGTAATTTTGTGTAATTTTCATAATAAATATCCATCATTTCGGACTTTTTCTTTAATGAATTTGAGGGTATATAGTAGAAAGTTATTTTTAATATTAGATATCTCAAAAACTGTTAAATTTAGGATTTTGATGTGCTATATCAATTTTATTTAGAATTTTGAGAATAATTGAAATATGGAATAATATACGGGGTGTTCCGTCATGACTTTAGCTGATCCTGTATCTTAATTTTCTTTATTGTAATGGTTTTAAAAAAAACTAAAACTTTGTTTTTTTTTTTGCTATCTATCTTATTTTGGAATAATTGACTTTTCCTTACATACCCAATGACCCAATATTGGAAATTCTTGATCCCTTTGACATTTTGCAATCACCTCTATTCACTTTGCCCTCCTAGTTATGGAGAATAATCAAAATTTTAAATCTCTCTTGAAGATTTCATTTTCTAAAAATTACATTTTCAAAAAAATACATTTTATTTCCCCTGGGTGAAAAAAATTTAAAATAAAATTTGGGGGGGAATTTTTTTGGGTATGCCCCCCTAATCCCAATAAATTATGGGTTCTCAATTTTTAAAGTGTTGGGATCTAGATAGAATTGGAAAAAAATATCTTCTTTTTTTCCCCTTATTATGGCGAGTTACTTGGGTGTTATGGAATATTTTGTTTACCCCATTAATTTGTTTTTTGCTTTTTAAAAACTCTCTTATAGGGTTTTCCCCCAAAAGATATATTAACTTTTGGATTTCAAAAAAAAAATAAAATAGTGAAAAAGGAAAAACCCAAAACATGATTTTTTTTTTTGGTTTTATTAGGGGGGTTTCTTGATCCGGGATTCAAAGTATTGCTTTTTTTGTAGAATTTAAAGTGATAATTTTTTGGGAAAAAACATTCTCATTGTAATTCAACTCTTTGAAAATTTTTAATTTGTACAAAAATTTTTTTTATAATATATATATATTATATAAAATATATATAATAATAATATATATATATAATTTGAAAAAAAAATAAAAATTTTTAAAAAAATAATTTTGCGTTTAAACTAAAATGATATCAAAAAGGGTTTGAAAAAAGTTTCCATTTTTTTAAAATGGGAAATAAACAAAAAAATTTTTTTTTGTCTTCTTTTGGGGGGGACTTCAATTGGAGTTTTAAAAATGCCAAGGAAAGAGATGCTGACAAAATCTCATCATGTCCCCCCCCCTTTCATGGCTTGGGTCAATCGTTCGGGGTATACAAGATATTTTTGTTTATCGATTCAAAAATATTTTTTTTAAAATGATTTTTTAACAGCAATGGATCATTTTCAAGATTTTCATCGTTGGACCTCCCCAAAAAACCCCGGGAAAAATTTGGAAAAAAAATTATTTGGTTTACAAAAACCCAAAATTTTCCCCCAGGTGCTGGGTGGTTGGTAAATTAGCAGAAACTGAAGGATTTAAAAATTTTTTTTTTTTCTATTTTTTTCCCCATATGTTCGATAATTTTCCCTTTTTTTCCAATTTTGATTAAAACATAAATATATTTATCCGTTTTGTCTTTTTTAAAATGAAAATTATTTAAAAATTATCCCTCGGATTCATCAACATATCTATTTCACGTTTCTTTTCCCAAAGGGGGTTTTATTTTTTTCCTTTTTCAAAAACTTTTATTTCCTGCTAAAAATGTTCTTATTCTCATACCCCCAAATTTTCTCCTTTTTTTTTGGAATTAAAACTACAAAAATTCATCTGGACATTTTTTGGGTCATGGGCTATAAATATATAATGGACTCCAAATTAATACTATCAACATGGGAATTGTTTTAAAAGGCTCAGTTTGGGGGCCCGGGGGTTTTGCGGGGAAAGGGGGGAACCTGCGATAGACTGAAACCCCCCCCCCAACGACAGTGGCGCACAATTTAATTAATATAGGTATTGATTAAAAAAAAATTGGGGATTTTCATATGTTTAAAAAAAATTTTTTGGGGAAAACTTGTGATATACGGATCATGTTTTTCTAAAATATGTTTTTCTTCATTAAAAGGGGATTCAAAAGAAAAATTTTTATTTTTTTACATTTAAAACAATGAAAATTTACCTGCACTTTTTTAAAATAAAAAAACAGAACTGAAAAGATGGGGACAATAAAACAATTTTGATTCTAGTTTTTTTTTTAAAAAATTTTTTTAGATTCATATACATATTCTATAGTCATTTGAATTATATTTTTTTTATCACAAAAATTTTATTTAGTTTCATTTTTTATATATAATTTTCCCGGGAAAATTTGGTTTTTTTTTAAATAAAAAAAAAATGGGGCCCCCAAAATGGCGGACGGATTTTATAAATCCGATTCAAAATTTATGTGGGGTTTTCGGGAACGGAATTATGAAATTTTTTTTTAAAATTCATAAATTCAAGATGGGAAGGGGCTGTGATTGTGGCCCCATTCGATTAAAATTGGGGATGAGGGTTTTTAAGGTCAAATTTTTAAATTTTTTAAAAATTTTAAAAAAATTCAAGATGGCCCCAAGATGGACGACAGGTTTTTTGATTATGGTCAATTCATTTTAAAATTTGGGGATTCAGGGGGTTTTCGGGGTTGGAGTTATAAATGTTTTCAATATTTTTAAAATTCAAGATGGGTCCCCAGTTTGGGGCGAGTTTTATTTATGGTCCATTTGATTTTAAAATTCGTATGCGGCCCTTTTCTCGGATATTTTGATTTTTTTTTAAAAAAATTCTAAATTCAAGATGGGACATTTTTTGGGGGGTTTGGGCAATTCGATTCGGGGAAGGGGGGAAGGGGGGTTTTTTAGGTCGTAGATTATAAATTTTTTTCAAAATTAATTTCAAAAATGGCCCCCCCCAAAATGGACGACCTTTTTTTGATTATGGCCCCAAATTTGATTAAAAAATTTGGGATGCGGGGTTTTCCCCGGGGGTTTGGGATTATGGAAATTTTGTCAATATTCCAAAAATTTAAGATGGAGCCCCAAAGATTGGGGCAAGTTTGTGATTATGTGGAAATTTTATTAAAAAATTTTTTTTTGGGGGTTTTTTTTCCCCGGGTATTTTTTAATTTTTTTTAAAAATTCATAAATTCAAGATGGCGGACGGTTCGGGATTGTGGTGATTCGGGTTGGGGTTGGTATGGGGGGGTTTTTTGAGGGGCGGAGTTTTAAAAAGTAAAAAATTAAAATTAAAAATGGGGCCCCCCGATGGACGGATTTTTTTGATTAGGGGCCCAATCGATTCAAAATTGGTATGCGGGGGTTTTTTTTCGGATATTTTGAATTTTTTGTAAAAAATTTTTGAATTCAAGATGGGGCCCCCCCCCTGGGGGAGGGTTTTTTCTGATAATGGTCATATTTCTTTTCAAAATTTGTATGTGGGGGGTTTTCAGGTATAGAGATTATGCGTAAATTTTTTCAAAATCAAAAATAAAGATGGCGACTTCAAAATGTGGGCGGTTTTGTATTTCCCCAGGTTCTAAAAAAAATTTGGTTTTTTGGGGTTTTTTGGGGTCGGAAAAACATTTAATAACACGTATTAGAAATGAACTTTTTAAAAATGAAATAACTAAAAAAAAAAAAAAAACCCTTTTTTTAAAAAAAAACAAGTTTTATTAAAACCTGTAAAAGTTATAAAATAAGTTCAAGCTATTTTTAAATTTTTGATTTAATTTTTTTTTAAATTTTTTTGGGGTTTTAAAAAAACTTGTTTAATTTCATGAAAGAAAGAAAATTAATTTTTGGGGAAAAGTTGGGTTTGGGTGTAAAAATTTTAAAAATTAATTTTTTTAAAAATTTCCCCGGGGTAAAAAACGGTAAATAATTCAAAAAAAAATTTTAAAATTTTTTTTCCCCAATATTTAAAATTTTACTTTTAATGCCAAAAAAGTAAAAAAAAGGTTTTTAAGTTTTTTCATTTCACATTGCAATCAAAGGGAAAAAAAAAGGGAATAAATCTCAAAGTTGCAGTCGTTTATGGATCAAAATATCAAAAATTTTTGGGTGATCAAAAACTGGGCCAATCCCCAAAATTTTTGGAAAACAAAGTATAATAATAATAAAAAAAAATAAAATTTTTAAAAAAATTACATCATTTGCCTAAAAGGGAAGATTGCTAAAAACTCTCGATTTTTAAAACCCTTTTTCATTTTAAAAAAAAAATAATACAAAAGAAAATAATAAAATATAAAGATAATAAAAGAAAAGTTTTTTTGGGTTTTAAAGTTCATTTTACGACTTTCTTATATCTATTCGGGGTTGATAGTTCGGGTTTTTGAAAAAATTAAAAGTTTACCATTATAAATTCTTCAAAAAAAAGCTGTCCGGTGGGGTTTTTTAAAATTTTTATGAATGTCTGGTTTTAAAAAGGGGGGTTGTTTCTAATACTAGTTTAAAAAGAAGGGGGGGTTGGTTTTTTTAAAAATTATTAAATAATTAAAAAAAAGGGGAAAGGGTTTTTTAAAAATACATTAAATTTTTTGGGGGCCACTTAAACTGAAATTTTTATTGAAAGTATCATATTTCCTTAGATTAAATATGAATCTCCAAAAAATTTTATTTCGTTGAAGTCGTTTTTTATTTTTATCAAGACATGGATAGTAGACAATTTTACAATAATTTTAAAGGGATAAAAAAAAAGATTCTGAAAGTTTTCCTTGTTTTGAAATTTAAAATATTTTAACAAAAAAAGTGTATCCTTTTTGGTTTTTTTAAGTAGGCACAAAAAAAAAGTATTACATAAGGGTTTTTATTTTTGATGGGATTTCCATTTTAAAAAAGGGGAAAAAAAATATTGGAACTGAATTATGATAATCTAAAAGGAACTTTTTTTAAACTCAGGAAGATTCGGAGGGAAAAAAACATATATTTTTTTGATTTAAAAAAAACTTTTTTTTTCAAAATGTCCCGACTCTATTTTTTATGAATTAATTTACTGATTTTCTCCTTTATGGATTCTAATTTTAAAAATTTTATTAAAAAAAGCTTTAACACTCATTAGTGACCCCTTGGGATCTTGTTTTCAAGTATCCAAAAAATTTCATTGGGGGTTTTGGGGCGGTTTTTTTTAAGTGTTTTCCCAAGGGTTTCAAGGGGGGGTTTAATTTTTTTTTTAATATATTTTTTTTTTTTAAAACCCCCAAAATATTTCCTTTTTTTCAAGTTTCTACTACCAATTTTATTTTTTGGGGGGGGTTTTTTTTTTCTTTTTCCCTTTTAAATTAAAGTAGTTTAAATCATTTTTAAAAAAAAATTTGGGTGGCATCTAAAGCGTAACAATTCTCTTCAAAACTCTTGCCCAAAAAATATAACAAACAATATCAAACATAATCAAAACAAAACGAAGAGTGGGGGAAAATCAAACTTATATCTTCATAAAATTTTTTTTCAAATGAAAAACCTGCTCAGTCATCAAAGAAAGATCTTGTTCTATTTGTGGTTTCTCTCCCCTACAAAAAAAAATTGGGGGGTTATCCCAAAAAAATAGAATTTCCAGTTTCTCAAAATTTTTTTTTTGGGGAAATTTTATCAACCTCTTATAACCCCTCAAATTGTCTAGCCCTTGGGTTTTTTTTCCTCCCGACTTCTTGGGTCAAAAAAAGTTCAATGTGATCTTGTGACAATTTGTAAGGGGGGGAATATATTTGAGTTTTTGGTTTGACCTTTAAAAGTAAAAAAAACTTTTGGGGCTTTCAATACAAATAAAAAAATCCAAAAACCAGTTTTCTTTTTGACTTTTTAAAAAACCCAACACTTCCAAAAACAGATGCAATATATATTCCTTAATAACTCTAGGTGATTTAAAAAAAAATTTTTTTTTTTTACTGAGGGGCAAAAGGCTTTTTTATAAATATATTTCCAAATCCCATTTTTGGGGGTTGAAAATTCAAACAGATCTTAAAAAAAGAAAGGGAAAAATGCATTCCCCCGCTCCTTTGAAAATTTAATCAACAATAAAATCTTTACACAGATATATCAAAAATCTGCTAAATTTTACTTGCGTTTGGTTGCACCCCCCTTTTTTTTTTTTTTAGTCCCCATGATGTGGCCCCTTTGCGTTTTTTTTGGGATTTAACCCCCATTATATTAAAAGTCAACTAATTTATCAATATAACCCCCAAAATCCTTATTGTTTGAAAAACTTTAAGTTCTTATATTGATCAAAAAAAATTTCAAAAATTTTATCATAGGGGTGGATCCAGAAATAAATATATTTTTTTCCCTTGTAACAGGATATGAAAAATTTTTTATTGGGGGAAATTTAAATCTGCTCCCAAAAATGAAGCCATTTTCAAATTGGTAAAGTTCCATCAAAAAAACATGGGATAAAAGCCCAGTTTCTTTAAAATCTAAACTTTTTTAAAAAGGTTTTTTCCAGACCCCAAAAACCATCAAAAAAAATATCAACAGGTATCTTCCGGGAAAATTTCAAATCCACATAAACACCAATTCTTTTTTGTTTCCCGGGGAAATTTGGTGGGTACCCCAAAAATTTCCAATATCCACATACCCAAAAAATTTTTCCCCCGCCCCATTTTTTGTTTTCGTGTTTCATCAAAAATTAAATTGCAAATAAAATTTTTTTTTTTGCATGCCTTGGGTTTCAATCCCCCGAATTTGTTCCATGGGGAAACAATTTCGACCCTTTTGAAAGGTTGTTGGGGGAGGGGGGTTTTTAATTCTTTCTGAAAATTAAAACCCTTAAATGGAGAAGCGGGAGTTAGAAAATGATCTAAAAAAAGGGGGGTATCTTTTGATTTCCCTGGATCCTTTCACCCCTTTTGGGAAAAATTCAGATGTTGATTCTGATAAAGCCCCTTTTTTGGTTATTATTTAGGGGGTTTTATAAACCCCTGAAAAAAAATGTACCAATTTTTGAAAGTAATCATATTTTTAAACCCCAATTTTGGGGGGTTTAAAAGTGTAAAAACAGCCAGTTTCAACCTAATTTTCCCCCGGGGTACGGTTTCCCCCGGGGCCGGGGTCCCTAAAATGGGAAATTTTTTAAAAATTTTATATTTTTTGGGGAAATTTTCCCTTGGAGGGTTTTTTTTTCATAAACCTTTTACTTAAAATTCTTTAAAAAAACTATATATGAAAAATTAAAAAAAATTTTGGGAAAAGAATTAAATTTTTTTAAAAAAAATTCAAACTCCAAAAATTTTTTTTGGGGTGGGGATTTTTAGCAAAAAATATTTTTTAAAAAATCTTTAAAAATCTATTTTTTAAATTTTTTTCCAAAATTTTTTGGCCCCCGGAAAAATTAAAAAAAAAAACCCAAAAAAATTTTTTCCCTTGAAAATTTTTTAAACGTTTTAAAACTTTATTTTAGAGGCAATGGCTAACGTTTTTGAAAAACTGTTCATCTTTTTTTTAAAATTTTCCCCATGACTCCATATCCTTTTCCCCTAAAAACTTCGCCAAAAGCATTTTGCTGATGGGGAAAATTTTTTTTAGATTTTTAAAAAAAAAATCTTTAAATTTTTCCTATTTTTTGGTGGTTTTGAATCATTGACCTTTGGGTTTTTTCCTAGTTTTTTCAAATAAATAAATTCTATATATATATATATATTATATCGATCCACGTTAAAAAAATATCTAAAAAATGCCGGGTTTTATAAAAAAATTTTGGGGGCATTCATTGAAAATATTTATAAAAATTTGTGAAGGTTGTCCTTAAAACTGGTGCATATTTTCAATAAGACAAAGATGGATTAACTGCAGTTTTTGTTATATTTTTCCTTTAAAAATTGAAATGAATCTTTTGAAAAAAGTATGGAGGGTTTTGAAAAAATTAGCTATAGTTTAAAAAGGGGGTCCGATCAATTTGATTTTTTCTCAAAAACTTTTTTTTCCCTCGGGGAAATTTGAATTCAGCTGTAAAGCTTGAAAGAAAATTTCACTACCTGTTTTTTTTTTAAAAAAAAAGGGAAAAATTTTTTTCTGTGCAATAATTTTTAATTCCCCAAAAAATAGCTAAAATCTATATATTCATTCAATAAAATTTTTTTTTTTTTGGGGTAGAAATAATATCAAAAATTTTAATTTTTGTAGAATCATTTTCAATATAAACGAAGGCACCTAAAAGGGGGGGGGCGAGGGCTCATTTTTTTTTTTATTTTTTTTTTAAAGAATTTTTATATGTTTTTAAAAACTGGAAACCAGTTTATTTGAGTTTGATAAAATTTTGTTCAGTTCCAAAAATTTTTTTTTCCAAGAATAGACTTTTTTGATTTTTTGGGGTATTAGATTTGCCCTTTAGAATTTTGGGACATGATTTGATAAAAATTTTTTTTATAATGTACCCCAATTTTTTTTAAAACCCCCCGGGGGAAACTGGTGGGTTATTAGGTTTTTATATTTTAATCAATATGTTTTTTCTTTTATTAAAAAAAACTTTTTTTTTTATTTATTTTCTATTCGTTTTATATTTTAATAACAAATTTTTTCAATTTTCCCCCTTTTTTTATATTTTATTTACATTTTTTTTTTTTAAGTTTATTTTTATGGTGGATTAGACCACCCCCTACCACATTAAAAAATGGCCCCCCTTTCCCCTACCAAAGGGGGAGGAAAAGAGTGGAATTAAATAAAATAACATTTTGTAATAAAAAATCTTTGGGGCACTTTGGGTGCCAGGGGTTTTTTCAAAAAATCCCCATCCCCAAAAAATTTGGGAGTTTTTGGGTTTTTTTTTTAAAATTTAATTTTAAAATTTTTTTTTGGGGGGGCCAAAAATTTTTTGCGACAAAATTTTCGAAAAGGGTCTTGAGGATTTTTAAAAAACACAGGTTTATGCAAAAAAACCCCATCCACAAAACTTTGGGGAAGGGGGTTTTGGATTTTTTTTTTAAATTTAAATTTTAAAATTTTTTTTTGGGGGGCCCAAAATTTTTTTGCGACAAAAAATTTTCCAAAAAAATAGGTCTTACAAAGCACTTTAAATTTCACAGGTTTGAAAATCCCATCCAGAAAAATTTTGAAGGATTTTGGATTTTTTTTTAAAAATTTAAATTTTAAAATTTTTTTTTGGGGGAAATTTTTTTTGGGGCAAAAAATTTTTAAATAAGGGGGTTTGAGCACTTCAAAAGGGAAGGGTTTTAAAAAAAACCCCATCCCGCTTTTAAGGGGGTTTTTGGGTTTTTTTTTTTTAAATTTAATTTTAAAATTTTTTTTGGGGGCCAAATTTTTTTGCGACAAAATATTTCCCCCCAAAAAAGATCTTGAAAACCTAAAGTTAAAAAGGGGTTTAAAAGGGAAAAAAAACCCTCCACGAAAACTTTTTAAGGTTTGGATTTTTTTTTTAAATTTTAAATTTTAAATTCGTTGGGGGGCCCCAAAATTTTTTTGACAAAATTTTCCGAAATATAGGTCTTTAGAGCACTTCAAGTAGCACAGGTTTTAAAAAAATCCCCATAAAATTTCCCATCAAATAGTAAATTTTGGCTTTCCAAAACCCCACATTTTAGGGACCCTGGGGAAAGGGGGAAAACTTCTATCCCCGACAGTTCATGGTTAAACTCGTGGCTGTTTTCCCAAAAACTTGAAAATCTGATCATATGCGGGGGTTTTTTGAGATCTGAAAATTTTGATTTACCATCTTTATTTTTCCCCGAATTAATGTACAAAAAATTTTTAAAAGTCTTGTTGGAAAAAACAAAATTTTTATTCAAAAACCACAAACTATTAAAACACCCTCAATAAGTTTACAATTTTCCCGCCCAAATTTTTTTAAAAAAGGTTTTTTTGGGTGAATTCAAATTTGTCACTTTAGCCCCCACCCTTTCCCCTTTTTCTTTTAAAAAATTTTTTTTTGGTTTTGGCCTATCATTTTTTTTCGTTTCGAAATTTCTTCTGGCCTTGCGGGGGGTTTGAAAAATCACTAGTAGATGAGTCAATAACAGCTCTGAAATTAAAAAAAATTGAATATAAACAAGACTGAAAAGTTCCCCCCCAAATTTTTCCCCCAAATATTTTAAAATAAAAATAAAAAAAAAAGCATGGGACCTCATCATAATCAATTTTCCATTGGGGGAGCTTTTTTTCTCAATTATCAAGCTGTTTTTCCCAATTCCGGGGGGCTTGATAAACATCCGCGTTTCAAAAAAATTAACCCCTAAATATTTTTGGAATATATAATATTTGTTTCCCTACTACCTTTCCCAAAAGGGCAAGAAAATTTAAAGGGGAAACCATCCCAAATACTTTGGAATCTAATAAAAATAATAATTTTATTTCATTTTTTAAAAGAGATAAAAATTAAAAATCAATTCAAGGGAAATCAAACCCAAAAAAAAAAGGCGAGCCATGATCACTTTTAAAAAGGTTTAAACTCAATGGACTTTTTTTACAGTTAGCAGTTCAGTTTGACATTTAAAAAAAATGTTTTTCACAACAGTTTTTCAAATTTGATTGAAAACAACTTAAGGGGTTTTTGGGTTTGGGGTTTTGGGGAAAACAGGGGGGGTTTTAAATAAAGATGGACCCAGTTATTTTTTATTATTAGGGGAAAAAAACTGACGGCTACATTCTAAGGGCGTGCTGTTGGGGTTGGGGTTGCCTTTTTTGTCTGTGATAATTCTTTTTCCCCAACACTAACAAATTTTTTGCCAAAATTCCATTCAGTAACTGAACAATTACTTTGATTTATGGGTGAAAATCAAATTCCCCTTCCCGAATCTGAACTAGAAAATGAATTTCAAAATCGTTGTGGGGTTCCCAAAAAATTCTGACGGGTTTCCTTTTACCCTGTTTTCTTTTTCTACCCCCCATTTTCATTAAAAATGTTTCAAATTTGACCAGTTCATGTTGACATTTTCTGTGGTGGGGTATTTTTTGAATATTTTTTTTGTTTTTGTTTGGATTATATGGAAAAAAAAAAAAGATAGAGACTAATAATGGTGCTTTACTTTGGGGTTAAAACGCCTCGCCAATAGCGTTTTTTTTTAAAGGGTTTTTTCAAAATAATGGGTTTTTCAAATCCTTGATTTTTTGGTTATTTGTGGTAAAAAAAAAAGAAAAATTTAAAAAAGAAGTTTGGCAAACTGTTTTTCCAAAGCTTTTTGAAAAAAATTTTTTTTCCCCAGGCAAAACTTTTTTTTTTAAAAAAAAATTTGTTTTTTTTTTTAAAATTTTTTAAAATTTAAATAAAAAAATTTTTTCCAACAAAAAATTTGTTTGATTAAATGTTTCCCTTTTTTTTTTAAAAAAATTTTTTAAGGTTTCCATTTAGGTTTCCAGTGATCCCCTGAAAAAAACTGTTTTTGGTTTTGGGAAAAACTGGGGTTGAAGAGTTCATCTGTTTTTAAAATATCTTTTAAAATTTTTTTATTCATTTTTAAGGGGGAAAAATTTTTAAATAAAACCCCGTGGGAAAAAAATATTTAGAAAGGTTTCGTCCCCCTTTTTTTTTTAAAAAAATTTTATTTTAAAAATGAAACTGCTTCAACCTCGGGTAAACTAATCATTCAACAAATTATCATCTCAAATTATCATCTCAAATTATTTTTTTAAAATCTTTTATTTTCCCTTTAAACAAAATTTACCTTTTTAGATTTTGATAATGAAAAAGTCACCCACGTTCCCAAAAGATAAAACCCCCAGGAACTAATTGTTGGGATATTTTCCCGTTTTTTTTTTACTAAGGGAAAGATAAATTCAAAAATTTTTTTACTTGTTAATATTTTTTTTATATTAGCTCAAAACTTGAAAAAAATTTTACCCCATTTTTTAAATGTCCCTTTTTTAAAAAACTTTCAGATTCCATTCAGATACATAGTTTCTAGGGTCCCCAAGAAATGATCGGAATCTCCCCAGAAACTTTGATTTTCCCCGGAACTGAATTTTTCCCAAATGCCCAATCCAAAAAAAACAGACGCCCCAAAAATTTCCCCCAAAAAAAAAAAATTTTTGGGTAGAATAATATAAAAATTTTTTGCATTTAATTATATTTTTTAAAGACCCCCCTTACAAATTTTTTGAACCCCCTGGTATATCTAGCAAAATTTGGGGGGCTCATAAAAAAAAATCACAAAAAAAATTTTTAAATTGGCGGCGGGGAAAATTTTCCCAAATTTTTTTTAAATATATTATTTTTTTTTTCCAAATCCTTCATAATTCTCAATTTTTTTTCTAAAATACCCTTTACCCCCTGAATTCAATTTTTTTAAAATTTTTAAAACGTTTAAAAAGTGACATTTTGGTCATTTAAAAGGGAAAAACCTAATGTTGTTTTCCCAATAAAATTTTTAAAAAAACCTTTTGGGTAAACATCTTGTTTACTGTAAAACCCCAACTGCTAATTTTGCCCAAATGGTCCTTTGGGAACCCCTAAACCCTTTTAAAAAAAGGGTGTGATGGGGGCCTTTTTTTCTTTTTTTTTGATTTACCTGAATTGATTTTTTTATCTCTTACAATTAAAAAAAATTTTATTATTGGTATTCCAAATTTTTGGGAGGGTTTTCCTCTATTTTTCTTCCTTCTAGGTAAAAGGTAGTAGTAAAAAATTTTTAAAAATTTCCAAAGTATTTAGGTTAAATTTTTTTTATTAAAACTTGGATGTTTTAAGTCATATTAAAAATTTGGGGAAAAAACCCTTGTTTGGGGAAAAAAAGCTACCCGGGAAAATTGATTATGATGGCGCCCCATCTTTTTTTTTTTTTTATTCATAAATTTTTTTGGATAACAATTGGGTGGAACTTTTCATTTTTTTTATATTCAATTTTTTTTTTCAGGCTGTTATTGACATCTATGGGTGATTTTAAACCCCCCCAAAGGGGCCGAAAAAATTTAAAAACAAAAAAAAAAAACTGCAAAGGAAAAAAACCCAAAAAAAAAAATTTTTTACAACGGTCGGGTAAGGGGCCCCGGGGTCTAAAGTAAAATTTTTAATTCACTAAAAAAACCTTTTAAAAAATAAATCTTTTCAGGGGGAAATTTTTGGGGGAAATTTTTTCTACATAGTCTTCGGGTTAGAATACAATAAAATTCATTTTTTTCCCAAAAAGACATTACAAATTTTATGTACATTAATTCTGAAATAAAAAGTTATGGTAAAATAAAAATTTTTTTAGATCTTAAAAAAAGGGCCTGCCCTATGATCAGATTTTTAAGTATCATTGTGGCCCCGAGTTTTAACCATGCCCCCGGGGGGATACGGGTTTCTGGGGCCCCAAACGGTCCCCAAAAATTTTTGGGAAATTTTTATCCCCAAATTTAAATTTTTTTTTGATGGGGAAAATTTTTTCCCAGGGGTTTTTTGCATAAACCTGTGCTTTTGGGGTGCTCAAAGACCTATATTTCAAATATTTTTTCCCAAAAAATTTTGGGGCCCCCCCAACTTTAAAATTTAAAATTTTTTAAAAAAAATTTTTAAAAATCTTCAAATTTTTTTTGTGGATGGGGATTTTTTTTTCATTGCCCCTTTCACTTGGGTTTTCAAAGATCTATATTTCGAAATATTTTGTCGCCCAAAAAAATTTACAACAAAATTTTTAAAAAAAAAACCCAAAAAATTTTCAAATTTTTTTGTGGATGGGGGTTTTTTCCCTTTTTACTTGGGCTCTACAAGACCTCTATTTCAAATTTTTTGTCCAAAAATTTCAACAAAATTTAAAATTTAAATTTTTAAAAAAATCAAAACCCCCCTTTAAAATTTTTTGTGGATGGGGATTCTTTCCATAAACCTTTGCTTTAAAGGGGGTTTTTTTTAAAACCCAAAATTTTTTGAAATATTTTTTTCCCCAAAAATTTGGGAAAAAAAAATTAAAAAAAAAAAAAAAAAACCCCAAAATTTTTTGTGGATGGGGTTTTTTTTTTTAAAACCCTTTTCTTTAAGGGGGCTCAAAGTTTTTTCAAAAAATTTTGTCAAAAAATTTGGCCCCCAAAAAATTAAAAATTTTTTCAAAAAAAACCAAAACCCCTTCAAAGTTTTGGTGGATGGGGATTTTTTCATAAACCTTCTCTCAAAGTTTACAAGATTTTTTTTTGAAAAAATGTTATTTTTTTTTTCCCAACCCCCCTTTTCCTCCCCCCTTGCGGTAATGAAAAGGGGGTTTTTTTTTCAATGTTATCCCAGAGGCTAATCCACCATAAAAAAAAAACATAAAAAAAAACAAAAAAAAAAAGTAAATAAAATATAAATAGGCAGGTCTGAAGTACTTTTTAAAAAAATAAAGCAAAAAGAAAAAAAAAATAAAAAAGTTTTTTGAATAAAAGAATAAACCTTTGACAAAAAAATATTACGAATCAACCCCCCAGTTTTTTGACCCCGGGGTTTACCCAAAAAAAAAGGGAAAACATTATAAAAAAATTAATATCAAATCATTCCACATTTGAAATTCCCAAAACTAATAAAAAAATCAAAAAAATTTATTCTTGGAATAATAATGGAAATAACAAATTTTTTATAAAATCAAAAAAAGTTTAGCAACATTTTAAAAAATAAAAAAAATTTTTCAAAATATCAACAAAAAAAATGAGACCTGTCCCCCCCGGGCCGTTTTTTATTGAAAGGTATCTACAAAATTACAAATATGATTTATTTCTCAAAAAAACCTTCATTGAATAAATTTTAGATTTTGCTATTTTTGGTAATTAAAAATTATTACGAAAATTCACGTTTTTTTTAAAAAAAATTTTTGAAATTTTTTTTTTACAAAATTTTTTAAATTTGGGTTCTTTTGGGGCGGATCTGAAAAAATTTTGTTCCATATCTTTAAAAACTTAAGCTTTAAAGTTTGGTTTTGGTGAGGGATAAGAGTCAGGGGGGAAAAATTTTTTTAAAAAAATAAAAGGTTTTTTTGAAAATTTAGCCATTGCCTTCAATAAAATTTTTTTAAAAAATCGTCGAATCAAATTCTGCAAAAAAATTTTTTTTTGGTTTTTT
The DNA here is from genome assembly GCA_018342105.1 of Gonioctena quinquepunctata. Lineage (NCBI taxonomy): Eukaryota > Metazoa > Arthropoda > Insecta > Coleoptera > Chrysomelidae > Gonioctena > Gonioctena quinquepunctata. Next base: position 5,899 of record JAFIRS010006030.1, on the reverse strand, counting down.
TTTTAATTAATTTAATTCGTTGGGGGGGCCAAATTTTTTCGAAAAAAATTTTTTCAAAATATAGTTTTTTAAAAAAACATTTTAAAAGTAGCACGGTTTATAAAAAAAACCCCCATCCACAAAAACTTTGGGGAAATTTTTTAAAAATTAATTTAATTGTTTAAAAAAGGGGCCCAAAATTTTTTCGTAAAAATTTTTTCGATTTTTTTAAAAAAGGTTTAATCGGTTTAGAAAAAAACCCCCTATGGGAAAATTTTCCCCAAATCAAAAAAGTAAATTTGGCTCCTTGAAATTAAACATTTTGGGACCGCGGGCGGCCAAACACTTCTATCGCCGCGACAGATTCTGGTTGAAACTCTTGGCTGTTTTTTGTTTTTGGGCCCCAACATTGACTTTTATTACTTTTAATGAACATTTGGAAATATCTTTTTTTTTGGGTTTAAAAAAACTCAAATAAAAAAATTTTTTCCGGGCGTCTTTACCCAGCCCCCAAATCGTTTTTTTGGGATGTTGGGGGGCCCCCCGGAACTAAAAAGATAAAAGGCCCTCAGTTTTTTTTTGCTTAACCGGGCTTCTATTTTCGAAAGGCATATTTTTAGAAAGACATTCTAATTCTCTACCCCCCCAAAAACCCCTTTAAAAAAATGGCCCAGTCAGTTGAGGGGTGCTCCTGGATGGCACAGGGCATTAAGGGGCTTTGAAAGGGGGTAAAACCTGAAAACAAAAGTTTTTATTTCAATTTAATTTTAAAAAATGTCTTTGGAAAAAAAATTTAATGGACTGGAAAAATTTTGTGGGTATGTTTTTTGGGGTTTTTGGGAAAGGCAATTCCCCGAACAAAAATCCCGGTTTTTTATCCCGGTTGGGGTTTAACAGTTCCTGGAAGATACCTTTTGGGAAATTTTTTTTTGATGGCGGGATCGCAAATGGGCTTTTGAAATGTTTAGGTTGGTTGATGAAACTGGGTCTTGTATCCTTTTGGACTTTTTTATGGAATTTTAGCCTATTTGAAAAGGGGTTCCCCGTTCGGGGGGGGAAAAATTTTAATATTTCACCAAAAAACTTTTTTCCCAGTCACCCCTTTTTGGAAAAAAAAATATATTTACGGGGTCCCCCATATGAAAAAAATTTGTTAAAAGGGGTTTGGGATCTAAAAAATTTTACAGTTTTCCCAAAAAAAAAAATTGAGTTGGGATTTTTTGATAAATTTTTTTCTTTCCCAATATTGGGGGGGTTTAAAAACTAAAAAAAACTGGGGTAAATCATTGGACAAAAGGGAAAAAAAAAAAATGAAGTTTTCGACTCAAGGGGGAAAAAATGTACAGTTCTTTGTTTCTGGGAATTGTTGATTGAATTAAAAAGGGCTGGGGGCCTCATTTTTTCATTGTTATTTTAACGATCTGTTTGACATTTTCAACAAAAAAAATGATTTGCAAAATATTTTTAAAAAAACCTTTTCTTCGAACGGGCTTTTTTTGATCCCAAAACGTTTTTAAAAAGGAATTATATTTGCACCCTTCTGCGGGAAAATTTTTGGTTTTTTTAAGTCAAAAAAAAAAAACTTTTTAGGATTTCTTTTTTTGTAGAAAGCCTAAAGGGGTCTTTGATTCTTATGCCCAAAACCCCAAAAAACTAAATTTAAAACTCACACAAATTGCCCACAAGATCACTTTTAAAATTTTTTTTTGGGCTGAAAAAGGGTCTTGGATTCAATAAAAGCTTGTAGACTTTGGGCCCCCAAAAAAAAAGGGGGGTTTAAGGACATTAAAAATAAAAGCTGGAAAAAAAGGAAAAATTCTTTCTTAGATGCAACCTCAATATTTTTTTTGAGCAGTGGTGAGTAACCATCAATGAGAATGGTCAAAATCTTTCTTTGATGGCTAGGGGTATCTTTTTAAAAAAAAATTTGGGGAAGATTACAAACTTTGATTTTCTCCCCTCTTCTCTTGGTGAACAGATTATGTTAATGTTTTTGTTTTTTATATGCTGGTTATGTGTCAAAAAAGGGTTGAAAAGGGGGTTTCTTTCTTTAGATCCAAACCCCTTTTATTTTTGAAAAAAAAAACTACTTGTACACTACTTATAAGGAAAAAAATAAAAACCTCACAAAAAAAATTTAAAAATTTTGGGGGGTAAAACTTTAAAAATTTCGGGAAAAATTTTTCGTTTTTTAAAAAAAAAATATATTCAATAAGAAAAATTTAAAAAACCTCATAAAAATCTTGGGTGAATAACCTCTACAAAACCCCCCCCAAAACTCTTGAACTTTTTGGGGTGATCCTTGTAGGGCCAAAACCCCCTTGGGGGGTTTCAATAGAGGGGAAAATGTTTTTTAATAAATATTTCAAAAGTATCATGAGACATCAAATTAAATTAGATTCACCCAACCCTTGGAGTCGGGAATTTTTTAAAAAAACAGTTTTACGAAATTAAAAAAATAATTTTTTTTCCATAATCTTTGACAAATTTTTTGCCAAAATTACCCCAAAATTTTGTTAAATTTTTTATTCCTTTTTTGAATTAAAAAACCTATCAAATAATAAAAACCTACTTATGTAAACTTTTTATTTTTCTATTTAATACTTTTTTTTTAAATTAAAATTATATCTTTTCGGTTTTTTCTGAAAAATTTTTTAAATTTAAAAAAAAAGGAAAAAAAATTTAGAATCGGTTTTTCCCCTTTCCCTAAATTATTTAACATTTTATTCCCTTCTTGATAAATGCACTAAAAAACGATTTCCCAAAGGTCAAAATCTTTTTAAAATTCATTTTAAAAACCCAAAGGAAATATGTCCCCCTTTCTCAAAAACCCCAGTTAAGGGAAAAATTTTTTTTTTTCCCCCCTTTCCCCTTTTTTTTTTAAATTTTTTTCAAAAAATCCACCATACCTTCTTGAAAAACCCGTATTAAAAACAATTTCAAATTTTTAAAACCCGTTTTTCCCCAAAATTTAAAACCCCGGACCTTTTTTTTAAAACAAATTTTCCCTTTTAAAAAAATAAAATTTTTTTAAATTTTCCTTCAAACCGAACTATCAACTCCACTGAATAGATATAAAAAAGGGTCCTAAAATGAACTCTAAACCCCAAAAAGGGGCTCTTTTTTTTTTTTTATCTTTTTTTTTTTTATTTTTTTTTTTTTCCCTTTTTTTTTTTTTTAAAAAAAAAGGGGTTAAAAATTTAAAAAGTAGCTATTAGCTAATTTTCCCCGCCTTTTAAACAAATCTTTAAATTTTTTTTAAAAAAAAGTCATTTTTTTTTTTATACTTTTTTTCCCCCGAGATATAGCAGGGCCCCCTATTTTCCCTTGACCCCCAAATTTTTTATATTTGGGATCCAAAAACGACTGCAATTTTGGAATCTTTCCCCCTTTTTTTCCCCTTTTTTTTTCTAATTTAAAGGGAAATAACTAAAAAAAAAACCTTTTTTTAAAAACATTTTTTTTTTAAGCCTTCCAAAAAATTATAAAAATAATTTTAAGTCATTTGACAAGTTTAAAAATTTTTGTTGAATTATTTGGTTTAAAAAGCTTTGCGTTTTAATAAAATTTTTTTTTAAAATTTTTCCAAAAGGGAAAGGGTTCCTTTTTCAAAACCCTTCGACAATTTTTTTGAAAAAATTTAAAAAAAATAATTAAATCTTTAGCCGAAAACTTTAATTTATTTTTTCGTTTAAAAATTAAAAAAAACCTTTGGTTTTAAAACTTTTTTTCCCCTTTTTAAAACTTTCATTTCTAATACAGGTTTTTAAAATTTGATCTCCAAAAACCCCCCCCAATTTTTGCTAAAACCGGCCCCTAACCAAAACTCCCCCACTAAGTCCCATTTTGGGGTTTTAAAAAAGCAAAAAATTCCCAAAATTTTATCCAAAAACCCCCAAAAATTTTTAAAAAAATTTACCATTATCAAAAACTCGTCCCCCTTTTTGGGGCCCCATTTGAATTAAAAATTTTTTTTAAAAAAAAACAAAAAACCCGGGAAAAAACCCTACCAATTTTTTGCTTGGACCTTAATCCCTCTCCCCCTTTTGGGGGGGAAAACGTTTTAATTTTGAAAAAATTTTTTAATCCCCATCAAAAAACCCCATCCCCAAATTTTAATCAATCGGCCCACAACCCACAGAACTCGTCCGCCATCTTGAATTTATAAATTTTTTGTAAAAAATTTAAAAATATCCTAAAAAACCCCCCAAAACAAATTTTTTGAATCAAATCGGCCCCAAATACAAAACTCTTCCCTAATCTTAGGGACTCCATCTTGAATTTATGAATTTTGGGAAAAAATTTCATAATCCCCAAACCCCCAAAAACCCCCATTACCAATTTTGAATCGGGTTGGACCATAATCACAAAACCGTCGTCCCATCTTGGGGGCGCCATTTTATTTATTAATTTTAAAAAAATTTCTTAATCTCCGACTTCAAAAACCCCCTCATACCAATTTCGAATCAATCGGAACAATCATAGAACGGGTTCCCCATCTTAAAATTATAATTTTGAAAAAAAATCAAAATACCCCAGAAAACCGCCGCATACGAATTTTGAATAAATTTTTTTTTTTTTTTATTTTTCGGGTTTCCCCAAAAGGGGATACCCTTTGTAATTTTCCCAGAGAACATCTTGGGAACCTGGGGAAAAGGTAGGATTTGGGTTGTTCTTTTTAAAATTTTCCCTAAAGGGGTTTGAAATGCCTCGGGAACACCCCCCTAGGCAATGGTTCAAAAACCTGCTGTTGTTTGGATGAACGGGGTTTTTGGGAAAAGGGATGTTCTCAGGTTTCCAAAGTGACCACGAAGGGTGTGATGGCCCGGGCGCCCGGGGTTTAAACTCGAAGGACTGCCAAAGCAGGAACGATTGTTGATATTTCAGAAGAGCATCGCCCTTTAAAAAATCTATAAAATAGAGACAAATCGCCAACTTTTCTACGGTGTTTTCCCGACAAGTGAGCAGGTTTTTGGAGGGATCACCGACGAGACGAATTGCCCTTTTTTTGGGCAGAATCCAATAGCCTCGGGGGTATATTTAGGTTCCCACTTTTTAAAAATGGGAACAATTTTTCCAGGACAGGTCGGATCTGTCCTTATAGATCATAAACAGCTGACTGGGGGGGGAAATAGCTCTTGGCACGAAACAGAAAACCAAGTTTTTTTGGGGTGCACTTTTGGAATTTGGGCCTCACGTGATTTTCCCAGGAAAAGGGTTTTTTGCCAATAGGGAAAAAAAACATCGATATGGATGGGTTCAATTGGGGATGGTTTTCTCCTGACAAAGTTATGTTAGGCACAGTGGGGGATCGGGTTTTTTTAGAGGGAAAAGGAAAATCTTGTGTTTTTTTTGCATTGGTTTTTACCAAGTTATTAGATCCCCATTCGAGGGTTTTGCCAAGTCCATTTTTTATATTATTAACATTTTTTTCCTCGTTCATTTCTGGTTTCACGGGCTGATATAGGGGCCCCCGGAAAAAAAAGGGGATGGAGGGTACTATCATCCCCAAAACTGTGTACTGGTCATGAAGTTTCTTTCAAAGGTCGTTGATGTGAAGTAGAAATAGTGTTGGTGCGGGAAAGGATCCTTAGAACACCAGCATTTATGAGTAGAGTGTCAGGTGAAAAACCATCGACCACTACATGGGAGACCTTTTTGAGGGGAAAACTAGCAAACAGAGAACACAGCTGAGGGGGGAAGCAAAAGACGGAAGTTTGGGAGGGTCCCTGGTGCCAAACTCGATCCCCAAACATTTGGGGATATCTAATGCCACAGCTAAAAAATTTCTCCATGCTTTTCAATGAAAAGCTCCATATATTTAGGCGTGGGGAACGGGGCACCCGTTGATCTCTGATGGCCGGAAACCCATATTTCCCCATCGTTGACAATTCCTGAGTCTTAGATATTTTATGAGCTC
>JAFIRS010006029.1:0-44069 GCA_018342105.1 Gonioctena quinquepunctata | reverse complement strand
AATGCCACAAAATGTGGAAACTGTGTCGCAACCAGTTACAGAATGAAAAGCCAACAAATTTCCGCTGAGAGTTTGGTATAAATCTCATGAATTGGAATTAATTTCCTGTATTTCCCACAACCATACTCAATTCATAGTTCATCAATATTTGTGGGAACAGTGATATTGAAATTACCACTACATCTGATCCACAGTTCGTATTAAGTTGCAAGTATATCCACTTTCTACTGCATGCTTAACATGGAGAAGTAGGCAATTTTCTCTTTTTTGGTTTGCCAAATTCTTCTCGTGCCACGTTTTCTTCATCTTGTTGAAGTAATTCCGCTATAGTCTCACAGTCACACAAATTCTCTATGCTTTCTTTCTCACTACTATCTGACATATCTATTGTTCTCTTATTTTTCGAATATGTTTTCTTTTGGTTCGTTTGCTTTGTTTCTATGACATCGTCTTTCTTTGTAACCTTTTTTTAGAATTATTCAAATCCTTCAGGTTTTCTAAATAATCCGTTCTAGTGAGTACATCTGCAAATTTTGAATTTGCTCCTTTTTTACGTTTTATTGCAATTGGTACAACCTTTTGTCGTCCAATTTTTGCTTACAAAATTTCTTCGAAAGGCTTTTTAGGTTGCGGGCTCAGCTGTGGTGGTGTAGAACTAGTGCTGGCTACAGCAGTTGTATGGGGAAGTAGTTCTCAGAAGCTACTGATTCTACAGGTTGTGTGACGGCTTCTTGTTCCCTAGGACCAGACACTTCAATAGCCAACATTCTTTTTCTTTTATAATTCTCTAATTCATCTGGTTTAAATACAGATTCGTTGATAACTTTTTGATCAATGGGCCCTTCAGAAACATGTTCATTGCACAGACCAGTCAGTTGAAATGATTTCTTTAACATATGTTCCAGGAAGTTTAACCAGATCTCACCTACTAATATGGAAAATTCACCCTTGGACGGAGGACGCTCATAATTTTCTCGCGGCCAAGTTGTTAATTTTTTATCCCAAGATTTTTTGAAAACACCAAATGCCAAGGAATCTAACGGCTGTAGCACATGCGAAGCATGTGGCGGTAGTTTAAGTAGCGTAATATTTTAACGCATGGTTAATTCTATAATAGGTACATGTGAGGTGTGTCCATCAAAAATGAATAGGAGAGAGCGTTCCTGTGGACAATGTTTCAAGAAGTGGTTTTTGAACCAATTGAAAAACGAGCCTTCCGTCATCCATCCGTTGGCGAAAGCGGCATATCCCGTATTAGGATATGCCCCTTGTAGCATTCATATATCCCAAGCGATCAAGAGTAAAAATGAATTACTATTGAATGAATATAAATCATACCGAAATCAACTCAACAAAATAATACACGCAGCAAAAAATAACTATTACAAACAATCTGTCAACGAAAATAAAAATGATATCAGAAAACTATTTATTCTCTGAATGCTTGGATAATTCCGAGCATACACATTTTATTGCTATGAAGTTGGACTGTGACTCTGTCCATCCAATTTTAAAAATGTTTTTGTATATTAGGATGCCTATTTGAAATAAAGATTATTAAAGTAGTCTCGGAATTAAGCAATACCGACAGCAGCAAAAAAAATAATACAATAGAAATTCATGATGGGAATGATGTAAGATTTAATAATGATGTTGACATGGCTAACTATTGCAACAAATATTTCAATGAAATTGGTTTAAGATCAAAAGATCTACTAATGACTACAAAAATAGGTACCCAACTAATTCTGAATCTATGTTTCTCTATCCAGCTACTGAAAACGAAATAATCCAACACATTAACTCGCTAAAAAATAACTCTTTTCCAGGAAAAGATGGGATTACTTCTAAAACATTAAAACTTATACATTCGTATATTATATCCCCACTCTTATATATAATCAACTTAATATTTGAAACGGGCATAGTCTCAGACAAATTTAAAACTTCAATAATGACTCCAATCTATAAAAATGGTAATGTGACAGATATCTCTAATTACAGAGCCATTAGCATAATAAGTATTTTTCCAAAATTTTATAAATGCTTAAAGATTTTAATATACAATAAAGTAATTTAAAAAAGTTAAAATTACACAACATCCATAACAGGTTTATACAGAAATAAAATAAAATAAGTAATATAAAATAAGAAGTAAAATAAAAGATGGTTAACTTTTATCTTTTATTTTATTTTACTTGACAAGTTGTTAGGCATATGTACATATTGAATAATTTAGACAAATTGACGAGATAGGATGATACATGACATGATATAAATAGCAGTCGTCATCATATTTTTGTTTTCATAATCGGAAAACGGTGTGTTCACTGGCATTTTTTTGAATTTCTTTTTGTCTTTGAATGACTAGATTTTATTATATTGGTAGTGTTGTCAACAATGGCTTATATTTTACTCAATAAACAATAACGGGGACCAAATTTTCTAGTATTCATCATTGAAGTTTGAGGTAACAACATAAAATCCCAAATTTCGATTGACAGCTTTCTTACTTCTTACATTAATTTACTCAGCTCTATAAACACTATTTCATTTTACTTTCTGTATAAACTCACTTTAAAAGTACCTCTGACGCAATGTATGAAGTTGTTAACTCAATAAAAGACAGCTTGGAAAGAAATAAATTTAGCACAGGCTTTTGACACGGTCCCACATAATAGACTCCTCGAGGTATTGGAAAATTACTGGATCCGTGTCAGAAATTTTCAAAAACTACCTCAATAATAGAAAACATACTGTAAAAATTAGAGACTCAGTAAGTGAACCTTTAAATACGCAATTAGGCATCCCCCAGGGCACTGTATTGGGGCCGGTACTCTTTATCACATACATAAATTCACTACTAAGCCTTAATACAAGTAAATCTACAATCTCATATGCAGATGACAAGGTATTGATCTTCGAAGACGACTCTTGGGATGGTGTAAAAGTAAAAGCGGCAGAAGGTGTACAAAATGTTAAAGAGTGGCTGGATTTTAATAAACTCTCACTTAATACAAAAAAAAAATACATAGCATTTTCAATCACAAATTATAATAGACCTAATTACACTAATCTCAAAATTGAGAACTCTACTGATCTCATAACAGAATGTGACAATATCAAGTAATTAGGTGTTACCATCGATAAACATATTAAATGGGATCTATATATTGTTGAATTAGTGAAAAAAGTCCGTAGACTCATATACAAAATGTACCATATCCGTAAAAAACTAAATAAAGAACAACTTATTATTGTATATAGATCACTAGTGGAATCCCTTGTAAGATATGGCATATTAGTATGGGGCGGATCATATGAGAACACCCTACATCCACTAAATGTAGTCCAAAATTACATACTAAAAGTTATGTTCAAAAGAGGTAAGCTCGTTTCAACCAGTTTATTATATAATGAAAACATTTTAAATGTCAGATATCTTTATTTCATAACAATTTCAACATTCTACTACAAAAATAGTCAATATCTACAACAAATATCTCATTCTTATAACACACGAGCAAAACATAATGAACAAATAGCAATTCCAATGTTCAAAAAAGACTCCTCGCAAAGATTTGTGAATTATTTGGCAGCAAAAGTTTTTAATATACTGCCTCTTGAAATAAAAACATCTAGCACTGTGAAACTATTCAATAAAAATTGTAAAAAATATATTTGTACAAACTACAATAAGTTTAAAGCTTTGTTATGAATGCCATTTGTAAACTTACAAGATACTCAACAAATTTTAGGTTAATTATTTATGTTACGGATTATCATTTACACATTAGAATATATTATAATTATAAAACCAAACAAACAATTATAACCAGATACTCGACCAATATCTTAAATTACAATATTCTAGTTAATCGATACTTGCACATACAAGTGTTATACACTTAGGTGCAAAGGAAAAAATTAAATGCAACTTATTATTTCCATAGTTTTTATATATAAGTTATAACTGTATATTATGTGAGCAATAAATAAATAAAAATAGGTGTTTGGCTTTATACAGAATAATAATAAACTTGCAGATATGCAGAACTATCGAATGATTATGCCTCCCAGTATCATGAGTATATTCAGCTTTATTCTTTTCAGACACCACTTTTGTATTTGATGGATCAGAACACGGAGGTTTCATCCAGATTGAAGTTCTGGTTTGGTTTATCAAGTAGCCCTAACTTCGTCATAGTATTTTCATACAAATAAAAGAATCCTTAAATTATGTCTGGTGTTTCTGTTCGTTGGCTTCTTACAAGAGAGGCGGTGCCTTCTACAAAAACCTATTAACCAGTCTCTACCCGGAATCTCATTTTTAAATCTAGTTTTTATATTATTTTTCTGCACATACTTTTTCCAACAAGACCTAATACTTCTTTCCTTGAAAAGCCAAATCCCCATTTATTTATCGTTTTCAAATGTGCAGCGAGCTCATCGTCAACATCTTTCCCCTAGTCTATAGGGTATTCAGCTTTATCTTGCGTCGAAGCCTTACGATTTTTCCAACTTTTCAGGCGGGAAATGAATGTGTTTCTAGGAATATTGAAAAGATCCGATGCTTTTTTTATGCTGCACCTATTCTCATGAATGACTATCAAGGCTTTCTCTATATCTTCATTAGAGTAACTTTTAACCTTTTGTTTCGGAATTTTGACTAGAATCTAAAATAAAAAACCTACTACCTGTGTCACATTTAAAACAAGCTGTTTTTCTTGTAACTTAATTGTGACAGCAACAAAGTGCCAGCAGACTGGGTTTGAGGTTAGGGGACTTGCATAGTGTCTAATGATGTTAATGAACAATGCTGTGCAACAAAATTTATTGTTACAAATTATTACCAAAACCAAATTTGCCAGACATTGGCAATTACGTTTCAACAACAAAAAAATAGAATTTAGATGGGGGTTTTGCTTTTTAAGTTTATGTAGGTGTCTTTCCTGAAAAAACGCGATTTTACCCACAAAAAAATATGAATCTATATGTACAGCGCCATTTTGTAAATTTTGAGGTACTTGCATTGTTGCTATTGGATGTTGGCCTGCTGGTACCTCTAAACTTTGTGAGATGGCACTATATGACATTATCCGAATTCAAAGTTAGATATGTTTTTCTTTAGTTAGTCCAAGAAACTCATACGGTTTATTTAAAATCTGTATTTGTAGCCAACCTGTGCACTAGGTAAGATTGCAAAATATTCATATGTAATAAGTATGTGATTCGTATCTCCGAAAAAAACACGATTTTACAGAAAAAAACTTTTTAACAAAAAATTAAACCGACGAAATACGGAACTGAAAAGTAAATATAAAATAAACATTCTTAGTCTCAGTAACTAAGCTCCTATACTAATGTAAGTAATTAATTTTTAGTCGGCGCCAGCAAACAAGCAAATGAATTAGGTAAGGCGTAAAATGATGGCATCGAGTTGCGCGGTGACATTCTGATAATTTTTTTGAAGTAATTTATTGATGTTTGTTGATTGTTCGTTTGGCGCCGATTCCAAATTAGTTTTACTTACATTAGTTTAGGAGCTTAGTTACTGAGACTAAGAATGTTTATTTCATTCTTTACTTTTCAGTTCCGTATCTCGTCGGTTTAATTTTTTGTTAAAAAGTTTTTATTTTTCAATTTTTTGTTGCTATAATCTACTAATTACTACCTACTTGTTTTTAGATTACTTACAAAATACTTACTTACCCACCTTACTTCAACTATTACCAGATTATCTACTTTTACTATTTGTTGTAATATAAATTATTTTTGTTGTTCTGGTTAGTTTATTTCATTACTTTGTATATCATTCCATCCTCTCATAGAATATAATGATATTGTGATAATGACACTAGCGATCTGTCATTGTCAACTACACAAGTGAAAAATCAATTATCCCCTATTTTTCTACCCGTAAGGGTGGATAATTCCATTCGAAATCCAAATATGATAAACTATGAGGTATACCCTATCTGATAAAAGAAGAATCATCCAAATTGAAGATCCCAGTACAAAGTTCGGACCAGAAATCAGAGGGTGAGTGATCAATATCCTTCATTTTGCTACACTTAGGGGTGGATTTTATCTTTTAAATTCGAATGGGACCAACTTCGAAGAAAACCCTATCCACTGGAAAAAGAATTATCGGAATCGGACGCCTCAGTGAAAAGTTATGCGTGATCATACATAAAAATTAAATATACGCGTCGAATAGAGAACCTCCTCCTTTTTGGTTTCGTCGATTAAAAAACACCGAGCAAAGCTCGGTCGCCAAGGTACTAAAGTATTATAACAAACATCAATTTGAATAATGAATTCATTCTGTGAACCCGCTAAACGAAATCGGTTTGTGCTATACTATTGAATTAGGAGGAGGAACATGACGATTAGGCATCTTAATGATGATGCAGTTGTTGAACTTTCCTTGAGAGTTTTTCTTAAGCATAACTATGACTCGAGGTGCTGATAATGGAACAATTTTAGAGAAACGCTCATAGTTAGATACATAAAAATATAAAAAAATATTTCTTACATTTTTACTTGAAAAATTGTTGTATGAAATGGGTCAAAGAGCTGAGTAAAAAAAAAAATCGCTTAAATCCGCGCCATTCTCGAAGATCCTGGCAATAGGGGGGAGTTCCACATAAGTTGCCAACTTCAAAAACTTCTGCCTTTCCAACTGTAATAATTCCATCAGGGTTGCGTAGAGAATCACAAACTGAATATGCAGGATCATTTATTTTCAGTCCCAAACTGTTTATATTTTTATATATAAAAAAGTTATATTAATACGGAATTTTGTGTCTCTAGGGAGTCAAAGTATGTTGACATTTTTGAATGGGTAGCTTGTCGTTCATGTAGCAGCATGGATTCCAGTGCAGTTTTTTTTTTATATAAAAAAAAACTGTTGGTTGCGCGAATTCGGAGTATAAAAATTCTGAGCAATCGTTTTCTGGGGCAAAGGTGGCTGAAAGAACGGAGAGAAAAGTGGATAGCCGCTGTATGCTGGCAAGAATAAATATTGATGTTCAGTTACAATAAACATTGAATTGAAAAATATATTCTAATTTTAAAATAATGGAAACTAGAAATAATGATTGTTGGGTGGATTTTGTTCGTGAAATGTGAGTAATCCAAAGTAGTCACAGAAATAGTTGTAGGTTACATTACACTATGTGGCTGAATAAGAAGTAGGTACAATAATAAGAATTCCTCCAATCGCAAAGTATTTCCGTTGAGTGATTAATATCATTATTATTAATTTCAAAGATTTTTTTTCGGATTCTTTTTTAGCAGGCAAAAACACGTAAGAAAAGTCTTTCAGCTATTTTCAGGGAGGATGAGCACGACACCTACACATTTACCCCAAATGAATACAGTAATCCTTCAGAAATTGTGGTTGCATTTGCACAATTTTTTGAAAGTATACTTTCCACCACAACAACTTAACTAGCTCACAAATGTTATTTGTCCTATCATATCTGTCAAGCGTTTTTCAGAAATTGAAGTTTGCAATTCCCAACACAAAGCAGTAAACAGCTCAACAGACACATGTGATTCTACTTCAGTTCCTCCCTCCTTGAAGTTGATCCGAAAAAGTGGCTGGAGTGTACTCTGGTATACATAGCAGGATATTTAGTGAAACGTCTTCTAAAATTTCTAAATTGTACAGATTGTAGGCAAAATTTGCAATACTTCAATGAAAATTTGAAAAATGTTGATTATATTGAGCCAAAAAAATATTCAAAAGAACCAAAAATGGTTAAATCAGGCAGTTTTTTAAATTTTCTATTTAGTCAATGTTTTTCCCATTTGCATTACCTGATTCCTAGATTGTGTCATGTGAAATATATTAGTGTTGTATTACAGACAATTTTGGAAAAGAACATTAATTTAAATCCAATCAACTGTGAAATCCATAGTTCTTCTAGAACAAATGCTTGCAAATTAATTATAAGGTGTTCCCTCTATTTCTGGTCTCAAAAAATAAATAGGATACTCAAAGGCAGGGATTCAAAATTCAATAATTTTTGGGAAAAATCAGTCGAACCCAGTTGATCCAATGAAGCTGATTGCACATAATTTTTTTTGATTAACTGTTAAAAGAAAAAATAAATGATTTCTTTTTAATTCAATAAAACTAGTTTATTTTCCAAATTTTTGCATTCTTTTCATGAAAAAAAGAAATACCTTTCCAGGATGTTTTTTAAAAATGTGTCACATTTATTATGTAAGAGTAATTTGAACTAATTTAATCCCTATGCCAAATTATAATTGGCCTAATGTTAGTTTTCATTTTTTGATCGACGAAAAAAAAGGAGGAGGTTTTCTAGTCGACGTGTATATCACACATAACTTTTCATAGAGTAGTCCCATTTTGATGATTCTTCTTTATTGGATAGGGTATACCTCGAAGTTGGTCCCAAATGTAACTTTTTGCTCTGATTTTTTGTCTGTCAATATCTTGTATTTATTTTATATAGCCATCTCATTATACCAATCTCCTGCCTATGTTCTTGTGTTTCTGTCTCTGGAATTAAAAGTTATATATCTACTTTGTTTATTATTGGCTATATACTATACTCACCAAGACTGCCTTGTCATACATTATTTATTCAACCTGTTTTTTTCTCTCTATCATTTGAATAATGATTGAAACATTATTTTTGATGAGAATTTCATTTTGCATATCTAATGTGGACCTTTTTTCGATAAATACTTTTCTACAGGTTTTTCAGCAGTTTTCTGACCCTTATGTATTTTAAATGTACACGTGTTTTATCAATGAATTCATTGAAAGTGCCTCTGCAAGCATTGAATGATAATGGCATCTTTTCAAATATTGCCGCGTTTTTATGTACTTGATTCAAAAGATGTCGCTACTGCTGAAGCCTCAAAAGACGTCAAACGACCATATTCTATAATGTCCGGACTTCACAAACACTGAATATTGTAAGGATTTCACGTGTTACGGCTGGACATATCTTTTTCACATTAACCTGACCACGTGGGAGACCTGCTCTATTCGTACCACAGAACACATATCATACGTTCAGTTCCTTCTAGGATCTTAGGGAAGGGCGATATATACCATACTGATAATATCGATATTTTTACTTTCAATATTCGATATTTTCTATTTCGATATCACAATATATCAATACTTTTTCTTGAATATCTTCGTTTCTTCTAATTTTCCCGAGTAGAAATAATGTACATTGTACATTTGGATTTAAATCACAAAAGACACCTAGTTGGTGCTTTCTTTTGGTTTCACTTTGAATTAATGACTTTTGAGATGTCATGTCTCACAACAATGAAGCTGGAATTAGAAATCGGATTGCCCGGTACAGCACGAGAATATAGTACTGAGCCCAGTAAGAAAGCACCAAAAATATTCTTTCAGGGAAATTGCAAAAGCCGCTCATTGCAGGAACACATTTCATTGAAATCAAGTAACCTCAAAACTTATTGATTAATAAAATTTAAATGAGCACTTCATGACATATACCTATATTTTCCCACAAAAATATATTTTAATTACAATAATGTTCAACATTGAAGTAGAAATTTTCATGGAAACAGCGCATGCGTGAACGGAACGTGTTTTAGGAGCCGACATTTCCACATATCGATAAAATGAGTATCGTTACAAAGTATCGATATTTTCAGTAGTATCGCCCATCCCTAGCAAAAGAAATCACTTGTATGTGACTCTAAGAGAACATTCTTAAACATGGCTTTCATTTCCCAAGAAAACAATTGTTAAATAAAAAACAGATATTAACCATTTGAATTAGATCTACTCTTATTTATTGTCTTTAGAAATCAATCAAAATTGACAACAAAGTAATATCAAATAATAGTTGTTAACACTACCGCCACCTGGTAACATCAGTTGGTACTAATCTAACAGTTGACACCACTGTAACTATTTCCAAGTGACACCCGTCAGGTGTCGTTAGCTTAAATATTATTGCGGGATTTATTCCTAACCTATCAGTTTCACTTCATCACATAGAGTACACATTTATATAATTTTAAACAATGCCAATGTGGTTGTAGTAACTTTGAACTTCGTTTTATTCCTTGATCTACATTTTTTTTGTATCAGTATGTTGGATGAATATGTTTACCATCATTGAAACCAACCTCAACAAAGTTGTAAGTAGCATAATGTTTCGCACTTGAATATGTATTACTATTGTTTTTTTTTTAAATGATAATAATATTTCTAAATTAACCTCATATATACATGTATACATGAAGCTAAAAAAGCAATGACGTAAAAGTATAGCACATTTCAGAAGATATGGTTCAAATAGTCATCTACATTCCAACATCAACTCTTGTTAAGAATTCTTTCATTTATAATGGTTTAAAAATGTTTAACCACTTGCCAGAACCAATTAAAAGAACTGAAGCCTATTGTAGGTTCAGGAGGGCAACAAAAAAACTACTTGTAGAACAGCCATTTTATTCTGTCGAAGAGTTTTTATCTTCTTCTCTCTGAAATTTATTTTTTTTGTTGTTTTTATAGATTTATATATACATATATGTGTGTAAGTGAATACGAAATAGTATTGTGTCTTAATTAGGTTTTTAATTATAGCTTTTTATTTTTATGTTCTATTGACTGCTCTGCTGGAAAAATGTATACATTTGAACAAAAACTATGAGGTATAATGTTTTAATTATGTTTTATTTAAGTTCTCTTGTCATGCTTTGTTACAAAATTTATATTTTTAAACAATAAAGCTATTTTTGACTTGACTTTGTATGGTTCTAGATCTAGGAGCAATTTTTTAATTTTTGTTTTGAACAAATTTTGGTTTCCTATTGATTTAATAGTATTCGGTGGCTTATTAAATATTCTTATACAAATATAAGATGGATTTTTTTCAGTCAAACAAAGTCGATGTTTAGGGTAGTTTATGTTAATGGATCTGGTGTCATATCTGGGTTTAATTCTTTGATTATTCCAAATTTGCTCTTGTTTCTTTGTAAGAACATCAGGCACTCGTATAGATAAAGAGCATATACAGTGATAATTCTTTTCTCTCTGAAAAGTCCTCTGCATGACTGTCTAAAATCCCTCTTATATATGATTCGGAGTACCTTTTTTTGGATAATAAAAATGTTCTCTACAGTTGAGCCTATTCCCCAAAATATTAGTCCATATCGCATGACAGATTCAAAATTGGCATGGTATAGCGTTCTTAATGTTGGTTCATTTAAGTATTTTGCAGTTATTCTATTGTAGTTTCTCTGATGATGGAAATAAACATTTCCGAAAGCTTGGATACTTAAAATGAAGGAAGTACTTACAGTAATCTGAGTGGATGATAAATGAACATTAACTTAAAAAAAAAACGTAAAATATGTAAAAATTTGTCGGAATGGTGTTATATCTTTGACGCTTCGAGTGACATTGAAGGATTTTAAATGACAACCTATGATTAATCGTCAGAAAAATATAAAATATGTAGTGGGTGTGTTAATGTTTATATTATATTCTTTGAGAATCATCAGTTTTGATCCATTTGTCAACGGCATACCATGTAACAACTGTGATTTGAACTATATTGGTACAAGTTCAAGAACTTTAAATAATCGTATTATCTCTCACAGAAGTGATATAAGACTCAACAAGAAGTCATGTGCATTAGCTCAACATGCTATTGAAACAGGCCATAAAATATCATTCGAGGAAGCACAAGTTTTACATTCAGAAAAAAATTCTCTAAAAGATTATTTCTTGAAATGATTGAAATTAATAAATCCAATCAAAATATGAACAAAAAAACAGATATCGAAAATCTTAGCAAAATCTACAGTTATCTTCTACAAATGTATCAAAACTGATGATTCTCAAAGAATATAATATAAACATTAACACACCCACTACATATTTTATATTTTTCTGACGATTAATCATAGGTTGTCATTTAAAATCCTTCAATGTCACTCGAAGCGTCAAAGATATAACACCATTCCAACAAATTTTTACATATTTTACGTTTTTTTTTAAGTTAATGTTCATTTATCATCCACTCAGATAACTGTAAGTACTTCCTTCATTTTAAGTATTTTTTTCACAATAATGTCATTTACATATTTTAGGATCCTGAAGAAGTGTCAAAATTGAAACGAAAGCTCGGTCCATCGTATTAAAGAGTTTTTCATAGTTCAACACTTGTGCTGACTGAAGATCCCCGTTATATATATATATATATATATATATATTTGGTTTGAAGATTCTTAGGATTTGGATTCATAAAATTAATTAAATTCAGTTTTTAGGCGTTTCACCACTGACCGGGGGTTTTTCAGTATTTTTTTATTCATTATTTAAAGGTATAAAGTGGTTTGTATAGCATTTGGCGCTGAAAAGAAAAAAACGGTAATTATAAGGTGTTTTTTTTGTGTGTTCTGTTGAAGGATTGTGAGTTTTAAATTGTTGGACTTGGAGAAACAATGCATTTGAGGAGTGTAATCTTGTTGTATATGATGGACTAACCATGAAGTAGGTGTTAAAGGACATATTTGGGTGATTTAGTTTTATAACTTGTATTGTTTGGTACGATTGCTCTTCGTTTCCGTCGAATCATTTTGCAGAGAAAGACGGTGAGTACTACTTGGACGGGTTGAAGAGATGGGAGCATCACTGAGAGAAGACTGTAGACTTACAAGGAGACTGTAGAAAAAATGTCTTGCATCTCTGTTGGGTCGGAATTTTTTTTAGTCCACCCTTGTACTTGCAGATGCTATGAGAGGCTACGAACTGGCACTTATTCAGGAATCATGGATACAACATGGTGAAATATTAGGTCTGGGAGGAACAAGTGATTTTGAACAAATTTTGCACTTATATTTTTTTTGCCCTGTATGAATTCTCACATGGTCACTCTGTTCTGAATCGAACAATTTTGCACAAGTCTTACACTGAAATGGTTTTTTCCCTGCATGAACCTTCCCGTGTAATTTTAAAACAATCTTATAAGCAAACGATTTTGAACAAATTTTGCATTGAAATGGTTTTTCTCCTGTATGATGAACTCTGTCATGGTTGACGAGAGCGCTCTTTCGAACAAACGACTTTGAACAAGCTTCGCATTGAAACTGTTTTTTCTCAGTATGAATTTTTACATGTCTTTCCAAACTTTGTTTTGAAGCAACCAAAAGTGAACAAATCTCGCATTGAAATGGTTTTTCTTGTGTATGAACTCTCCCGTGTAATTTTAAAACTCTCTCGTGAGCAAATGATTTCAAACAAATTTTGCATTGAAATGGTTTCTTCCCCGAATGAACTCTTTCATGTAATATCGAGGCACCCTTCTGAGAAAACGATTTCGAACAAATTTTGCACTGATATGGTTTTTCTCCTGTATGAACTCTCTCGTGTAATTTTAAAACACTGACGTTCGCAAAGCATTTTGAACAAATTTTGCACTGAAATGGTTTTTCACCCGTATGAATTCTCACATGTTTTTCCAAACATTGTTTCGAAACTAACAATTTTGAACAAATCTTACACTGATATGGTTTTTCTCCTGTATGAACTCTTCCGTGTAATTTCAAATACCTATTGCGCGCAAACGTTTTTTGACATATTTGGCATTGAAATGGTTTGTCTCCCGTATGAGCACTCCCGTGTAATCTCAGATGGCTCTTAAGATTAAATGATTTTAAACATATTTTGCATTGAAATGGTTTGTTTCCTGCAGAAGTCCTCCCATATTTTTTCTTGTTAGATTTACTAGAATGAAGAACCCAGGTATATTTAAAATCATCGTCATTCTTCTTTGATTGAATCATCTGGACATTATTCGAATTATTAGTGACTGTAGGTTCTTTCCTGGTATTATTATCCATTTTGGCAACTGTTCCATCCTCTTCTGTAGTATTATTTCGCTGGAGCAAATCTGAAGAAAGAACAAGAAAAATTTCAAGTTTTTTTATGTAAACCCTATTAGAGAAAAGATACACAAGACCACAACTTTGCAGCTGGATGAGTATGAGTGGTTATTAGCAAGTACATTACGAATCTTCAATTTGTCTTCCACTTCTTTCATATAAGCTGTAATAGACTAGTCGAGAAATGAGTTTCCTACGAAAAATAGTTCCAAGTCTCCAAAAAATATGAGCAATAGCTCATTCGATTCGGAATACAATTCTGAGAAAGACATTTTATGTTTTTTTCTGCTGACTAAAATTAACAAAAAACAAAACAAACAAAAAAGGATTCAGTTTTTTGGGAATAACTCAAAAACTATAAGCGATAGCGAAAATAGGAAAAAAGATTCCTAAAGAGAAAATTTTCAATAAAAAATTGCCGACTCCTGGAACTCTATCTCCATTATTTATAATTTTAATTTTACCCTGAAAATAGGGCTCTGCGCGACCGCTATGGCATGCGGCAAAGAGAATACACCACATAATTTTTTTTTTCATAGTATTAAATATCAAATTAAAAATTTGAATAAATTATGGCGTGTTTTTAACACTTGAAAGTACAAGGTGAAGTTAGGCATTTGTTAATTAGTCTTTATTTTTCGGACCTCGGTTTTCATAAAAAACGGCATAAATATTTATTTTATTTTAATATTTAATATTTTTTATTTATTTATTTGAAGTTCTACATAATACATAATACAGATCTATATTTAAAAGTAAGAAACAAAAATTGAAGAAAAAAAAGATATTTTGATACTAACCTCATTGAGGTACTTAAAAAATAACTTATAAGAGTAACTGTATAACATTAATATCAATACAATTTTAGGATTTGCCTATTTACTAGTGCACCTAAGTGAATGAACACTTGTATTATGCATTTGAACAGATTTTGTAGCTACAAATAATTATTTCTGAGCCAATGTTGATGGATGAAACTCCAATAAATTCCAGTGATATAACTACTACTGTATATATATATATATGTATAACTATAGGTGAACTAATTACTGATCAATATTGTTTTCCAGAATTCTTATGAATTTGGGATAGTGGTTACATATATATTCTCTCGACTTACATGAAAATAATCTAACATTTTTCAGTTCTCTAATATCAGATGGTAAGAGGTTGAACGTTTTTGGCAAAATATAGGTTAAAAATCTTTGATATTTTTTTTACATAGAGCGATTCTTCTTCTTACATGCATTTCTTGTTGATTTTACACTATCATTCTGGAAGTGACTTTTGTGATTGAAGGCGTATTTACAAACATTGAGAAAATAAAGTGATCTTATATTGAGTATTTCATTGGAGTACAGTTGTGTGGTGGGGAAGCGTCTTTTCTTCCTGTGAATAATTTTCAGAATGTAATTTTGAATAACATTTAACTTTTGTAGGGAATTTTTGTAGAGTCCTCCCCAAACTAGTATACCATATTGGAACAGTGATTCTGCTAGTGCCTTATATATGATTAGTAGCAGTTTCTTCGGGAGAAATTCTCTCAGCTGATAAAATTTATATATTAATTTCCTTACTTTCTTTGATAGATAATCAATGTGATTCTCCCATTTTAGATATTGGTCCATCATTACACCCAAGTACTTTATTTCATGTTTCTCTTTGATTTCTTCCTCTATTCCATCAACTTTAATGCAATCGAAGTCGGGTCTATTTACATTAGTAATAGAAAAGGCTAGGTAGTGAGTTTTACTTGCATTCAGGGAAAGTTGATACGTATTTAGCCATTGTTTTACTGCTCTCATTCCATTTTTTGTTTTATTTTTCACGTCGGGCTAGGTATTACTACTGAATATCAAAACAGTATCGTCTGCATAAGATATGATTTTGGCATTAACTGTTAATTGCAGTAAAGAGTTAATATAGGCCAGAAATAGTATGGGACCCAGGACAGTATCTTGAGGTACACCAATTTGTACAGTCCTTGGGTTGCTTAAGGAGCCTTTTATTTTTACTTGTTGTTTTCTTTCTGCCAGGTAATTCTGAAAGACATTCAAAACTGTGCCCCGAATTCCATATTGATGCAGTACACTGATGAGTTTTTTATGGTTAACCGTATCAAAGGCTTTTGCCAGATCTAAAAACACTGCAATGGTTTTTTTATTTTCTTCCAAGTTTTCTGTGATTTCTTTCACTACTGTGTACATTGCGTCTGTAGTTGACTTCCCCTTTTGAAAACCAAATTGACATTTGTGTAGTATTTTATTTGTATTGAAAAAGTTCACTAACCGCCTTTTAAATTTTTAAAATTTATTCTTTTTTATTTGTTTTTTTTTCGAAAAGTTTAGCGAAGTTGTTGATCACACTAATGGGTCTATAGTTAGAAATGTCAGATTTTTTATTAGCTTTGTGAATAGGTGTTATTATCGATGATTTAAATTGTCTGGGCACTATACCTGTTTCGAAGATGAGATTTATGATGTGTACTAGAGGTGTTGAGATGCTTTCACGTGTAGACTTGATGGTTTCAACTGTAATTCCATCCTTTCCCGGCGAACTATTACTTTTGAGTGAGAATATGTGGTTTTTTATCTCAGTCTCAGAGACTGGGTGGAGAAACATTGAATTAGGATTGAAATAATTTTGTTCGGTGAAATTTGTAGGAGCCTCTATATTATTTAACATATCTATTCCTATATTTATGAAATAATTGTTGCAGTAGTTGGCTAGCTGTTCGTCATCCCCAAAAGTGTTACCATCAGTATCAACAATATTAAAATTTTCCGTATTTGTTTTGTTTTCGTTTGTGGCGTCAGTGATTATTTTGTAAATTTTTCTCATGTCATTTCTGTTATTTTGTACCTGATTCGCATAGTAAGTATTCTTACTTTTTTTAAGTAAATTATTCAATTTATTCCTATAAGTTTTGTATTCTACTGCTGGGGAGTATTGGTTTAATAATTTCATTTTGAGTTTGTCTCTATATCTGATTGACGTTATAAGACCTATAGTTATCCAAGGTTTTAATTTACCACTTTTTTTAAAAGGTATTGTTGATTTGGATTGATCGAGGTAGTTATTAAATTTTTCTTGGAATATATCTGTGGCAATTTGGGGGTTGTTTGAGTTTAAAACTGCTGTCCATGTTTCATTGCTGATGGTGGCTTTGAGTTTATTCAGGTCAATTTTGTTATATGAGTAAGTAGTTTTTTTATTATCTATATACCGGTTAGTTTTTGAAGTTATGTCAATCATTACTGGAAAATGATCTGTTATGTTGCAGTTTAGAATATAAGATTGAAAATTATATTTATTATTTATTTCGTTTTGTTTTTAGAAATATATGGTCTATACATGTAGCAGTTCCTGTTGTGACTCGTGTTGGTTTATTTATGTATGGCTCGAAACCATGTTTGGCAAGCATACCTTTTTTTTATTATTTTTTATATATCATTAATGTCCCTGTAAATATTCTTTTTTTTTGTGTTTGTCTAAATAAGATCAACCTCCCCAATGAATGTAGCAAGGTTGCTTGGGTTCGGTCTATAAAGAGCAATAATACGTATTTTCAAATGATTGATTGAGAGATTCATTATACATAATCTTACGCCGCATATAGATAATTTAACGTTTGATACACCATAGTCAATATCAGATTTAATTAGTATTAAAATACCATCATTTCTGTTGAAATCACCACCATTATGTATCAGTGTATAATGAGGGATATTCAAGTTTTTCACTGAAACATTCTGAAAACATTCACTAAGAATAAAAATATCGCTTTCGATTTTATAGGTTTCAATTGTTGCTAAAAATTCATCGAAATTTCTGTTTGCACTTCTTATATTGAATTGCATAACACTCAAGATTTTTTGGGTTTTGGGCACTTGATTGGGATCAATGAAGAGTCCACTGTTATCTTTTCCAACAAAATCTAGATTCTCTAAAACAATATCCGTATCCGTTAAAACCATTATGTACAATATTCTGTTTTATTTCTCAAAAGCATGATCTTGTATTTCAAGGTTGGACATTCCTGATCCGTCGTGTGGTGGCTTGTATCGTGAGTAGTTTTGTAGGTTTTATTGGATTCAACACAATTGTTGCAACATTTAGTCTGTTTTGGGCATTCTTTTTCTTCGTGTTCGCTGCTACATAAAGGACAAACTAGTTTATGCTTGCATTGTTGCTTCTTGTGGTAGAAGCCTTGACACTGATAACAACGGGGAATACTGAGGTCTTCATATACTGGCAGTGATTCCCATCCAATAAAAATTCTCTTGGAAGCGATCAATTTGCTGAAAGAGTCCCCGGAACATTCACCATAAATTATTCCCAGGCCATTCTTTCCCTTTTTTACATATGTTACTTTGAAATCCCCAGGTAAATCATTCTGTTCTAGAATACAGCTTTCAATTTCATCTGCAGTTAAATTTTGTCCGAAGTTTGTTATCTTCACTCTTGGTTTCCTTTTTTAACCCTTTTTTTTTTTAAAATCCTCTTTTTTATTATTGAATGTTGTTCCCCTGTGTTCTCATTTTTATACCTATTTTCAGGTGGGATGGATTGAAATTCTTGTTCATTGTTTGGCCAGGTACTTGATTTGTTTTAGGTTTGATTATGATTTCTGGTGTACTTTGCTGTTTGTAGTTTGTTTGTGCACTTTTTTATTTTTAGGTTCTTTGGTATTTTATTTTTTTTATTTGTTATTATGTCTTCTTTGTCTTTAATGGTATTTTTCAAGATTTCCACAAAATCATTATTTCTGCATTTACTGCAGTGAAATTTCATTAGACGTTTTTGAAGAGGTAGGCATTTAATTTCCGATGGCGAGAGGTCCGAGCATTCTACCCATATCAAATTCCTGCAGGAGTCGCATAGGTAACAGGGATATTTATTTTCTTTTGTCGGTTGCTTTATTATTTTGCATATGGCACATTCCATACTTTGAGAATGTCGATCTTCTTTATGCAGAAGTTCCTAATTTTGCTGGACTATTCATTCGACGTAGCATTGCCTTAGGTTTTTAAACACTTTTTTGTACTATGGTGTTTTTATCCAGGATAGGAATTTGGCGTTAGCAATATTGAACAGTTTTCTTTGTGTTCAAAGTTACACAACTTTGGAAATCACTTATCAACAAATTATTTCTTGAAAGTGTAGATCACATATAGAAGGTGACACTAACAAAAATTCACAATTTAAAGTTCACTTTTAACCGTTGTTTTGGGCGAATGTTTAGGAGCACAATGTAAACATACAATCAACTCTGATATAAAAAGTCAAATGTTTAAATAATAGCTCTTAAAATTGTTTGCCCCTTGGAGCCCTCCTTATATATATATATATATATATATATATATACTTAACAAGATCACGTTATAAGAGTTTTCAAAAGTTGTTGTTTGTTATTTTGTATCCATATGTTTTGCTATTGCTGTTTTTGCATTAAACAAATTGATTAGTTTAATATTTTTGTTTTTTTTGCCATTTTGTGGTCTAGAGAATATAAATATTTTACAGAAAAAAAGAATTTTTTCTTGTTTATAATATTTTTTTTATATATTTCCATTATTTAAATAATTAGTTAAGAATTTTTCTTTCTTTAAAAATAATAATTGGCATTTTATTATTAAATATTTAATTGTTTATTAAGTTAACAATTTGTTATAAACAACTTCCAAGTCTCATTATTTATTTTTCTGAAACAAACACAACCATATGCAACAAAGTGTCAAACATTTTTTTTAAAGATTTTTTTATAGATTTTTCAAAAATTTACAGTATATAATTTTGTATAAAAATAGTTGAAACACCAGATAATGAATGATTTTACAAAAAAACGTATATCTTGAGTATTTATTAACAAATATGTGATTAAACACCGCTAGAATACATGATGAAGTTGACATTATTTAAATAAATCCGTGTATTTCATGAACAATTAATGTTAATGACCGAAACCCATTTTTTTAATGACTCAAATACTAGCCTACAAAATCGTCTCGAAGTACAAAAGGCTAAGGGCAGTTTAAAAGATATAAGCACTGTAAGAAGTAGATAACGGATTTGTTTATGAACAAATGCATAATTAACAGGAAACCATGGCAGATACAGACTTGGTGAGATCAACTAATGCTCTTTAAAATCATCTTACAAGTTGATAACTGTAACTTTAATGGTTCAAAAGTTACAGCGGTTTGTCACAAATCAAGTGGCCGCTGCAACTTTTATATACCGTAAATTTAGAAAAATCTATAAAACATATAAAAACATATTTATCGACACTTGCATATGGTTGTTTTTGTAATTTTTATTAGTTCCATGAAAAAATATAATGAGATTTGAAATTTGTTTATAACAAATTGTTAACTTAATAAACAACTAACAAATAAAAAAAACAAAAATTGTGTTATTCTATTGAAAAATGCCAATTATGATTTTAAAAGAAAAAAAAATGTCTCAACTAAATAAAATATAAAAAAAAAATATTATAAACAATAATAGCTATTTTTAGGACAAGTGAGTAAAGCATAGTATTTAATCACGAACCTGGATGTTGAGCGGCGAAGCTGCGAGGCTCAACCAGGCGAGTGATTAAATACGCTTTACTCACGTGTTTTAAATCTGATTATTTCCATTTTCGCAGAAATTATTTTGCAATTGTTGCATAAATAACTATTGTGTCATTGACTCGTCGAAACAAAATTGCAACTAGCCTACTAAGAATAAAAATCTGCGTTACCGTTGCTTGTGTAGCATTTAATTGGGAAACCAGCCTACTCGATACGAATAATTCGACACCGTTGCTGCTCTATGAGCAATGTGTAT
The DNA here is from genome assembly GCA_018342105.1 of Gonioctena quinquepunctata. Taxonomy (NCBI): domain Eukaryota; kingdom Metazoa; phylum Arthropoda; class Insecta; order Coleoptera; family Chrysomelidae; genus Gonioctena; species Gonioctena quinquepunctata. The sequence goes on along the minus strand of JAFIRS010006029.1, from coordinate 23,312 downwards.
GATGGTTGTTTATTGGTAACCTAGGTAACACTTTTAATCACTTGTGAAAAAATATTTTTAATCACTAGTGATTTCTCAGTTTTATATTTATTGTTTTCAATACATTTACCCAAATCTGTTTTGTAGCCATTTTGATGTTTTTTTTACGAAGAATTTTTTTCTATAGGATGGCCGAAACATGTAATATTAAGTGACGAACTTTGAAGTAATGTCATATTACTATGGATGTGTGCACTCCCAACTCATGTATAGTCTGCTCTGCTGGGGTAACAGCTCTGGTTCTGAGAAGGTATTCAAGAGCCAAAAACGCATCATAAGAAGCATATTTGGTCTGAGACCTACAGACTCGTGTCGACATATTTTCAGTACTCATGGAATTCTAACATTATACAACATCTATATTCTAACTGCTGTTTGCTTCATTCACAATAATTTGAAAAATTTCAAAACATGTGGCGATGTCAATCACTACACGACTAGAAACTCAAATAAACTCTACATTCCTCTAGCTTCAACATCACTGATAAGAAAAGGACCTATTATAATATCCCTCAAAATATATAACCATCTACCTGACTCACTGAAAGTTCACGAGAATCCAATCTTCAAGAGAAGTTGTAAAACATTTCTCAAAGAAAAGAGTTACTACTCCTTAGAGGAATATTTTAATGATCAATTTTAACTTAGTGTTTTCATCTCATATTCTATGCATTTTATTTAATTATTTTATCAACAGCCATAATGTCCTTGTCTTTGTTTTTATATTATATTTACATATCTTCGTTTTTATGCTATACTATATGTCTTCGTTTTTAAATTAAATTATACTTACATGTCTTCGTTTTTATATTATATTTACATATGTCTAGTCTTAATCACACACAATGTTTAATACTCACACATTTTAGGCTTAAGATAGATTTAATTTAATTTTAATATTATATAACTATCCCATTGACGATTTCTATACTTGTACAAGTCCTATGAAATAAATGCTTACTTACTTACTATGTTTTTTATTTCGAGTAGGAAACACTTCACATAAAGCTTTTTTATAAAGTGTTCATGAAAGAATATTATCCATCGAGCTATAACAGTAATTACTTGCAATTTGTTTAATTATATTCAATTATCAATTAAAATTTTCTCCTAAAAGAGAAATATTGATTATCATAATGTTATATGAGGTTAATTTATGTTGACATACGGTGTATCATGATACGATACTAATAATAATAACTTTATTCACTTCAATAATTAAATACAATGATGAGTACATGGTGAAAGTGAATAAGGAACTTTTGCGATAAGTGCAAGCACTTGTTTCGCGGAGAAAATATAACATGTAAAAAAAGTGCTCCTCTGAAGAGAACAGTTAATAACTTTTTATCCAATCATTATTTTATAAAAAGAAATTCCGTTTCAGCTTTAATTTTCAAAGAATTCCAGTTATCAGCTTTATAAAAGATGGATGTGTCATCTGCAAATCCAATTATGTTTCCATTGTTGTTTAATGAAAAAATTTCGTTGATATATACATTGAATAAAATTTGTCCCAGCACAGAACCTTGTGGAACGCCACAGTCGATATCCATTTCACTACTCAATACATCATCAATTCTAACTCTCTGGCTTCTTCCCGTCAAATAACTTTCAAACAATTTCAAAATATTAGGAGAAGATGATGACTGACAGTGTCAAAAGCTTTCGATAAGTCTATGAATATGCATAGAGATGGTTTACTTTCATTCAAAGCATCGGTAACTTTCGATGTCAACGACAGAACAGCATCTTCAGTTGAAATGTTTTCTCTAAATCCAAATTGGCTGTTTAAAATTATTTTATATTTATTGAGAAATGAGACAAGCCTCTTTCTAATAATCATTTCAAATATTTTCGATAGATGGGTAACTAAGGATATTGGACGATAATTTGTAATAATTGATGTATCCCCCTTTTTCAAAAGTGGTATAATGATCGATTTTTTAAGTCAGTAGGGTATACCCCTTCTTTGACACATCGATTGAGAATATGAGTTAGTGAATCTTCAATGTAAACTGATATTAGTTTTATAATTTCCGATTTTAAATCATCACAACCTGTTGCCTTGTTATTCTTGAGATGTGATATTGTATTTTTTATTTCCCCAGAGCCAATTGGTTCAAAGACAAATGAATTCGAAATGGATGACCTTTTCATTTCGAAATTTGTGTCGTTTTTTATCTTCTTAGCAAGAGTTTTGCCCGTTTCTACGAACGATGAATTGAATGCGCTTGCAATTTGCGTTTTATCTGTTATAATATCATTATTTGAAGGATTTTTTATTTTATGAATATTAAACTATTGTTTTTTGTATTTGATATTTGTTTGGTAACATCCCATAATATCTTAGAATTATTCTGATTGTTATCGATTTGTTTTTTATAAAAATTGGATTTTTTTTTTTTTTTTTCATTTGGCGAAACTTTTTTTTTTTTTGTTAATGGAATTAAGTAATCCGTTTGTTACTATTCTAGTGGTTTTTTTTGCTTTTTTCGTTTTATTTTTGTTTAGATCATCATTGTCTTTTATTGTATTATTCATATGTGAGATCAGAATTAGAATACTGCTCAATAATTTGGAGTCCTCACTATTTCTGCCATAAATATACCCTAGAAAGGGTTCAAAGAAAATTCTTAAAATTTACATTTTTCAAATGTCATGGAACTTATCCATCAAGAGGTTCAGATCACAATGCACTTCTTGTACAGTTTCAGATTGTCTCACTGGAAACAAGAAGACAGTGTGCCTCAGTTATATTTCTGTACAAATTACTGCACAACCAGGTTGACTGCAGCATGCTCTTATCTGAGTTGAACTTCAGGGTTCCAAGACTTGGGCCACGCAAAAATATCACATTTTATTGTGGCACGGCAAAAACAAATATAATATCACTATCACCTATTAAGATGATGTGTGAAAACTTCAACTCTATCTGTAACTTTTGTGACATCAATACCTGTTCGCTCAGATACATAAAAGAGATAACATTAAAAAAAACTGATATAAATCGAACTTGAATAAAATGTTTGCATTTTTGAATTCTTGCAATACTGCATCTTCTTCTTAACTGAATGTTCTATATAAATAATTATTAGTTATTAGTTAGTGGTTAGTTAGTTATTAGTATTAGGTAAAACAAATTTGAAATATTAAATATGTAAATTTAATTATGTCCTGTAATTGGGTGTTGGGTGTTGGGCAATAAATGATTATTATTATTATTATATTTCCAGTGCATTTATGGTAATTCGATAAATTTTTTTGTTGCAGAGTCTGGACTTGATGCAGAGTATACATCATCCCAGTAAATATTATTAAATATATTATTTTATTGCCATTCAAGCAATACATAAATTTGTAGTTTACTTTGTCTTTTTCCTATGCAGCAAACACGACCTGGAGTATAGTAGTATAGTGATCTGTAATTGTTGTTTTTAGTATGATAGGAATAATGTTTTCATTTAAATTAGGACTTTTGGATTTGATGAAGATATGGTCCAAACAGGTTTTACTGTTCCCTTGAACCCTAGCAGGTGCGTTTATTGTAGAGCTGTAACCAAATTCATTCAATGTATTCAAATATTCAGTAGTATCATTGTCATCGGGGTTCGACAAATCGATATTTATATCTCCCAAAAATAGAGAGACATCCACGTGGTCAGGATGGTTTTCGAAGTAGTTCAATAGATTCATATTAAATTATCTTATACTAGAGTTAGGTGATCTATATAAGGCTGTTATGAGACATGTATTTTGTATGCCAATATTGACTTTGACCTTTAACCTCATTTGATATTTGTACTGTTTCGTGTGTGAAATTATAACAGGATTTAATATATGCAACTATCCCATCATTCTGGTTGTTAAGGCCTTCATTATATATCATGTTAAACCCATTAATGTGAAAAATCCCCTGATCGACTATCTCTCTAGTTTCACTTAAAATTAAACAGTCAATATCAGAGTTCAAATTTTGTAACATTACTAAGGATTCATCTAGATTTTTATTGATGCTACGAATATTCATTTGGAGAACCTTGAAATTATTTTTATTTATGTCAAGAATTTGGCTGCATTCTTCAGTGGTGTTTATACTATATGTTTCAATATGGTCAAGTTCGAAATCCCGAATGTATTGATCCATTGTAAAAAAAATTAAATAGTAAGAAGTAAGAAGGAATAAAAACTACATACACTAATTATTAAAACTATCGTAAGAGAATAAACGTTTATGATTTTGTACTCAACTTTCTTCGGTTTGGAGGGTCGTTGAGTACTTGTTGACGAGTTATTGGTTTATTTTTAATCTTAGAATTGTTACCTTCAGATGTGCTGTTCAATATTGTCTTGTCTGTTTCAGATTTTTGGTTTGTTGGAATTTGCTTCACCTTATTCTCTCCTTTGGTAGATTTAGGTGTTGCAGGACAACTGTTGGGTTTTGTGGTATTTTTTGTTTCCAGATCTCCGTCTATCTGGATCAAATCAGCAACCTCGTATGCTTTTCCATTCACGAATAGCTTGGAATTTTTTGTTTAGCAACCGTTTGCTGTGTCCAATTTTGCAAGTGTTAAGTGTCTTCTTAAGATTTTGGAAGCTTGCCTCTGCTGGTGGGTTTGATCAGCTATAATAGTTATATTTTTGCAGTTCTTCAAAATACTTGTTTTTATCCAGTATGTCACGAATTCAATTTTTAGTGGACTTGTGGGATCTTTACCAAGCGTGTAGAAATTGTTAATATCCCTAGGCGTAACTTGCACTTTTAGCAGAACTCCAAGCTGTTGACAGATATTCTCAAGCGTCAGAGTGTCTCTTTTGTTGTCTAAACCAAAAATTATAATACTGTTTTTTTTTGCTTTCTTGCTTCAGATTTTCCACTTCTTCTTTCAAACTTTGATATTCTTTTTCTAGTTCTTGAACTGTACTCTTAACAGATACTATGTTCATGAGGACCCTTGCTTCCGATGCCTCAATGGAGTTTTGGATGTCAGTTCTATTCCTCAATATATGCTTTCTAGAGTGATTGATTCATTCATTTTTATTCGTTTGGTCGAATTCAGAGAATTACCAATTTATTGCAATTGGAAACAACCCAGCAACGTTGCTTAGATGGACAATAAGTGAATGGGTTCTTATCAGTAATTAATAAATGATGTTTAATGTTTTTTGATATGTCGATTCTGTATCGGATGGGCTAATTTCATTTTAAAAATGTATTCAAACACTCACTTTTTGTCAGATATCAATACTAACGACGGTTCACATCAATTTTAGAATTGATTAAACTATGAACACTTTATTTTCACCAACTTTAGCTTCCTAGGAACAGAGACGTGCTCATACGTGGAATGCTAATAAGATATGATGATTATGTCTGTATATGAAAGTTTATAGAAAGAAATTATGTTTATTACTGATATTTGTTATAGTCAGCTCTAAAAAGTTTACAGAATTATCTATTTTCATTTCTTTCGTGAATTTATTTGAAGGGTGAATTGTATTGATAAATTCGAAGAACATTTCTATTTGAGAATTGTTTTATTCTGCAAGCTGTAAATGTAAGTGACGGAAAACAAGTAAAGCTATTGATGACTTTGATTTCGAATCATATTGGTGATTCTGATCAAATAAGTGCTTACTGACTGAACCTCCCAATAAGACTTTGTCTGTGACTAAAACATACTTTTGAGAAACATTATTATATGAAAACCATCTTACCTATTGCAGGTTCATGAGGAGCGCTAGGTCCCATCAATATATCATCATTGGAATTCGAATAGGACTTGTGAATACTCTTTCCACCCGATGTTTCCACAAATATTTCAGGTTTAACATCTTCATAAACGATATCAATATCATCCTCATTTTTTAGTTTCGTCATTTCCAATCCAGCATAATTTGTCAAAAAATCACTAGAACATTCAAAGTAATCTTGATTTTCATTCTTTATTTCAACCCCCTGGTTATCTAAGGGATTTTCCTGTTCATCGACAAGACCATACGCCGAACTATCCACATTGGAATTCATATATTTACATACATCTGAAACTTAAAATATACTATTGCTAAAGGAAGAATTTCTAGGAAAATTTGTATTGCTAAAGTTGATATTTGATCGGTTGACAGGGCATGGCGGGAAGTAAAAAATGGTGTCTTGAAATAAGATTTTCGTGCATTACCTGTTTAACAATGTTCTATTGAAAATTGACGTTAATCGAATTTTGCATAAATAAGGTTTATTATCACGTTGACTCCAACTACGAGATAACTTGTAGTTGGCGCTCTTGCCTAGGACACCAACTACGAGTTATCTCGTAGTTTCTTTGCTTGCCATAAATCACTGTGAAGAAACACGTCCCCTTGTATATCCTCTGAAAATATAGTAGAGTATATTATATATATAGTCATCAACTGTGATATATCTAACTAAATATTATATTGCGATACATTTAACTGTTTAACTGTGATACATATATTTAATTATTTTATTGTGTCGACTCATTAGTTGTAGTGAATTTTGGTATTTGAAATTTAATTTTGTACATTTTTTCATATGTTGTAGAATAGTGATTATTTATTGACCGCCCATGAAGGGCAAAATTGTTATACTTAGTAATAGAGGTGTCCCTATGTAACACTATGTGTATTTTGGAATGAAAAAAACGTTTAAAAAAAAAAAAAAGTACAAGATACTTGCACAATAGTCGAAGTTTGGTTGTATTATAGGGTTGTATACCGTTATTCTTGAGTGCGGACAATCTTGGGGAAATTCTTGAAAAGAAGTATTATTTTTTTCCTATTTTATTGGACATATAGTCAAAGTGAGCTGGATATGATAAATTATTATCCAACATGAATCCTAGATATTTGAACTCGGTGACATAATCAATTTGGCTATTATCAATTGATAGTGACTAAAGTGTATCTTTCAGTCGCAGATGATTCCACATCTGATTTTATGAACATCCTGTTTATATTTTCAATAAATCAATATATTATAATGATTGCGGTTGATGTTTTTGTATCTGTATGAGGTTGTAAGGATCATTGCCTTTGTTTTGTCAACATTAAGTTTAAGTTTATTAGAATTGAAGGAAATCTGAATCTGCTGCAGTGAGTTATTCATTTTGTTTATGGCATCATCCAAGTTGTCACTGGAAAATGACAAAAGAGTATCATCTGCGAAGAGATTTTATATCATTGATGTGAATTGAAAACAGAAGTGGCCCCAGAACACTCCCCTGAGGTAACCCATAGTCATTTGCAATGGGTGGAGATACATTTTTTTCAAGTATGGTGCGGTCAATTGCTTCAAATGCTCTTTCTAAGTCTAGAAATACAGATACGATGTATTCACCTTTATCGATAGACTGTTTCAGTTTCGAAATCGTCAACTGTAAAGCTGAGTTATTTTGTCTGAAACCCGATTGATTTGTTATTAATATTTCATTCGCAGTCATATAGTCTGACAATTGCTTGTACACCACGAGTTCTAGTAGTTTTTCAGTGCTTGGCAGGGTGTTAATTTGACGGAATTCCCATTATTTATTTGTATTAGATACTTTTTGGATAGGTACAAGTATACTTGTCTTCAGTTGGTTGGGAAATTTTCCATAAGTCAGTGAAGTATTGATAAGATGCAATAGGATCTCATCATATGTTTTGTTTGAGAAATTTACTATCTATTATTTCCCTATATGACTCAGTGTCCATAGAATTTATTATTTCTGTGAGGTCCTTCAGTGCGATTTGTTTGAACTCTAAGAATCTATTTTCGCTATAAGTTTGTTGCCCGTCATCAATAGTGACATAGTAACAATTGAAATATTCAGCAATTTCATCTTCCTTTCTCATTACCCTCAAGGTATTATTATTCTGTACCACTTGATTGAATGACGTACTGCTGATGAATATGAAGACATTTGGTCTGAGACATCAGTGAATTATTTGACATGGTACAATCGCAGTTAAATAATCAGTACATATTTTTGTACGAATTTGCGCCTGTGTTCTGGGTGTCATATTGATACCCCCCCCCTGGTGAGGTGTCTAAGTATATAACACACAGTTATTTCTCAGTTACCTAAAATATTTTTTTCTTCAAATTAGTGTTTATAATCTCATAATGCCATTTTGTGAAATAATTGCAGAAAACACACACAGTGAGGCATTTTTTTACCCTTCCATGTTTTTAAGGCAAACAGTTAGTGTTAGAAATATTTACTTGTTACAGTAAACGAACTCTCAAGGAAATAAATTCACTTAAGATTCATATGTCATCTATGAACAGCACTTTAATTTATTACCTGTTGAAGGATACTTACAAGTCGGAGAAAACTTCGATTCTATAGGGTCTTCCTCACTCTCTCTCGGCATAAACTGTACTTTTGCTGAATCAGGTTCTTCCTCACTATGCTCCAGGGGGCTTTCATAATTTTGTTCATATTTATTGAATGACTTGATTTTGGTAGGCTCTTCCTTCACTAGTTCTCCCCTATTATTGAAACATTCGTTTTGCTTCTTCCTATATATACTGTATGGTTTGATATCTGTAGGCCCTTCCTTTACCACTATTTCTCCTATTGATATATCATGAATATAATGGTGGATTTAAGCAGCACCAATTAACAATTAGCAATTATAAGTTCAACCATCATCCTACAATGGCCGTGTTTATGCAGACAAGTAACAAGTAGAAAGTTGGCCAACTTTTAACTTCTTAATTTAATTGAACCAAATTTTCTTCTAGTGCGCAACTAGTAAGCAGATGACCGTGGATTGGTCCGTGCGATGACGAAAGCTAACCCAACTTCCACTGAATAAAATATTATGGTTTGTTTTTGTTGTGGGTTGTGGCGTCTTTTGTAATTTTATTTGTTTGTGAAAATATACTGTGAAAATGTAAATTGATGATGCCATTTTGATCGACCTCGTTCGGCAATTTCCCGTGTTGTATGACTTGTGCGCATGCTTATTTTTCTTCCTTAATTGTTAATTTAATGTGCATAATTGCCATCATTTTCGTTACTTGATAATTGGTGTTGCATAAATCCACCATTAGTATAGAACTCTTGTCTATGATCATGAAAGTGATTCCTATTCAGTATCCGTTGGAGAAAGTTCTGCTTCCCGATTGTAATATTCTGATGCCATAGGTGATATTTTCCAATGGAAAATAGGTTTGGTCAATCAACAAATTAATGAAATCCAAATCCAAGATGGATACCCAAGCACAAGCAGTGCTGCCGTTTCCTAAATGACAGATTGTACCAGATTTGACGAAGAAAATGTACTAAATCAAGGAAGATTGTAGTACTCAAAGAGAGTAAACGTTATCTGAGTAGGAGATTTGGTATTCAAAATAAGGGATGCTCCCTCTGGTGTCGATTTTTAAACTATACATACGTACATTGTTTACTCTTCCAAACATTAATTGTCGAATCTCTTGTGATTGTTGACATTATCCGGGACCTGAGACCAGAGCAGCATACGTTGAGGCTAGAGGCATATGCAAAGAGACAATAGAATGTTCAAAAGATGCTCATAATGCCAAAATAAGATCAAAACTTGTTGAATGTCCCAACGGATCCCGTTCATTTTGGTCTTTCGCCAAAGCTGTGGGAAGAAACTTCACTTCCAGTTCTTTTCCTCCCCTAACCAAAGAAGATGGAACACTAGCAACGACTGCCCAGGAAAAAGCCAATATCTTTGCGCACCTATTTGCTGGAAATTCCACTCTGGATTCTTCGGGAAAACAACCCCGAACATTACACCTATTGACAGTCACATGCCCGAGATCACCTTTCGCCAACGTACTATCAGAAAGATTTTGCTGGGTCTCAACACCAACAAAGCCTGTGGATCTGACGGAATCCCGCCGATTGTTCTCAAGAAATGTGCCCCGAACTAACACCTGTTCTTTGCAAGTTGTTCAACCACTCTTACAATTTGGGAGTATTTCCGTCCAATTGGAAAATTGCAAGAGTACAGCCAGTCCCTAAAAAAGGCAAAAAGACCCTACCTAGCAACTACAGACCTATCGCACTGCTATCTATTATTTCAAAGGTCATGGAAAAAGCCATCAACATCGAGCTCATGAAATATCTGGAAGACTCAGGAATTATCAATGATAGGCAATATGGCTTCCGCCATCAGAGATCAACTGGTGACCTGCTCGCATACGTCTCACATATATGGCAGCTATCTATTGAAAAGTATGGAGAAACTTTAGCTGTGGCATTAGATATCTCCAAGGCGTTCGATCGAGTTTGGCACCAGGGACTCCTCGCCAAGCTTCCATCTTATGGCTTGCCCCTCAGCTGTGTTCTCTGCTTGCTAGTTTTCTCTCAAACAGGTCTCTCCATGTAGTGGTCGATGGAGTTTCATCTGACACTCTACTCATAAATGCTGGTGTTCCGCAAGGATCCATTCTAGCACCAACACTATTTTTACTTCACATCAACGACCTGTTGAAAGCAACTTCATGTCCCGTACACAGCTTTGCCGATGATAGTACCCTCCATACCGCTTTCTCTTCCAGGGCCCCTATATCAGCCCGTGAAACCAGAAATGAACGAGGAAGAAATGTTAACAATATAAATATGGACTTAGCAACAATTCTCGAATGGGGATCCAATAACTTGGTAGAATTCAATGCAAACAAAACACAAGCATGTCTTTTCTCTAGAAAAGCCGATCTCACTGTGCCTAACATAACTTTGTCAGGAGTAACCATACCACTGAAGTCATCCATATCGATGCTTGGTATTACTATCAGCAATAACCTTTCCTGGGAAAATCACGTGAGGTCCATTGCCAAAGTGCATCCCAAAACTTGGTTTTTGTTTCGTGCAAGAGCTATTTCACCTCCAGTCAGCTGCTTATGATCTATAAGGCACAGATCCGACCTGTCCTGGAATACTGTTCCCATATTTGGAGTGCGGCACCTAAGCATATCCTGAAGCTATTGGATTCTGTCCAAAAAAGGGCAATTCGTCTCGTCGGTGATGCCTCGCTTACAAACTCGCTCACTTGTCTGGAACACCGTAGAAAAGTTGGCGATTTGTCTCTATTTTATAGATATTTTCATGGGCGATGCTCTTCTGAAATATCAACAATCGTTCCTCCTTTGGCAGTCTCTTCGAGATTAACCCGTCAAGTTCAGTCTTCACACCCCTTGGTGGTCACTTTGGAGACCTGCAGAACATCACTTTCCAAAGACTCATTCATCCAACGAACTGCGAGGCTTTGGAACTCATTGCCTAGGGAGGTGTTCCCCGAGGCATACAACCTCCAGAAATTTAAGAAGAACACCAACTCCTACCTTCTTTCCCTTGGTTCCCACGATGTTCTCTGAACATTACAGGATATCCCTTTTCGTGGGAACCAGAACATATAAAAAAAAAAAAAAATTTAATGAAATTCTTGTTTACCTGTTGACTATTGTTTGTCCTCGAGTGAAAATATAAATGATTCAAATCAATTTATTGTTCTATTGTTGTGTACCTCAATGTGACTCTTGGGCAAAACGATCCCGTTGTACTAGAGTGAGTTTTCATCATTTTCCATGATTGAGCGAGTTTATAGACAGAGGATGGGCCCTTGAAGAAGAATACAGTCCCAAAATCTTCCTGTATCGTCTGTGGCCAAGATAAAAGTGAAAAAGAGAACCTTCAAAGAGAGTTGTGAGGAAGGAAAAGAGAGTTAAGAAGAGAAAAAAGAGATATTATTCAACATACCGAAAATTATGCATACAGTATGGAAAAAGAGTGACTATATATATGTATATCTAGGTGATAAGGACACATTGTTTAGTTTTCGAAACATTAATGTTTATATGATTTTAGCCATTGTGCACTTAAAACTTGTCGAATCTCTTGTGATTGTTGACCTTCAATGAAATTCGGGTTTACCTGGTGAATATACTGTTGACTATTGTACGTCCTCGAGTGAAAAAATGAGTGATTCTAGTTCAAATCATTATTGTTGTGTACCTCAATGTGACTCTTGGACAAAACGATCCCGTTGTACTGGAATAAGTTATCATTTTCCTTGAGAAAATTAATGTAATATACTGGTGCAGACTAATCTAGGATTGAATGGGTCTATGGACAGTCGACGGGCTCTTGAAGAATACAGTTCCTTCCCAAAATGTTCCTGTATCGTGTGTGGCCAGGAAAAAAAGTGAACCTTCAAAGAGAGTTGAGAAGAAAAAAATAGAGTTAAGAAGAGAAAAAAGAGATATTATTCGACATATCAAAGATTATTCATACAGTATGGAAAAAGAGTGACTATATATGTATATCTAGGTGATAAGGACACATTTTCACACCATCTTGTTTGTTTTAGAAGAAATAAAAAAAATGTTTTTGTTAGTTTTATTTTCAATTCGAACATTCACAAATAATGTGTAACATTTCTTCAAAATAATTCATAACAATAATTCCAGATGACTTCACTAAGCTGTCCAGAAACTTTGAAAAAGAGTTTTTTTGCAAGCAAATCAGATTATACTTTGTCTCCTCCAAAGTAAGTTTTTGCAATGATATTGTCTTAAGATTTAAATACACCACTTCACTAGAGTCTTGAAATGAATAACACTACACAAAAAAACTGGAAAATAATACCAAATGGAAATATGTTAAGAAAAACTCCAAACACAAGTGTATAACCTCTGAGAAAACAGACAAACAATGTATCATAGACAAGAGTTCTATACTGATACAATGTACGTATGTCTGGTTTGAATTTTCGCCACTCTGGCATCTAATTTTGAATTTCCAATTCCCCATAAGACAATGGTGATACTAATAGAAAGAGATGAAAAATCATTTATGAGTCATAGTGACATGTCATGGCCACCATTCTCTCTGGACAGTGGCGGACTAGCGCACTCTGGTATCTGAGAGCTACAGGCTCTTGAATGTATATTGAACCACTCTGTATGTTACTTGGTCCACCTGTACTCATGTCCATGTACGTCACTATGACGGGTTAATGCTGTAAGATTCTAATTGGCTAGAGCTTATTAGTATCTCCTATTCAGATAACGTTAACTCTCTTTGGATTGTACTGACTTTGAAAAAATTAATTTGACATTTCGCATAGTTGGAGAGAGAGCACTCATTTAGCTCATATCATGTTGGCAACAAAGGAATCGCACTGATCAATGATGACTTTCCATTGTGCGAAAAATATCAAGCAAATTCTATAGTACTCTTCACGACACGTTACGCGCATTCGCCATTAAAAAAAAGCGGGTAATATGAAAATTTCGGACATTTTAATTTTCTTGCTTGTTTTTTTGGCCTGTCTACTACGGATAATAAACCAGTATCGGGGATTATAGCGCATATGACTAGAATATGTATTACAATTGTTTTTTTTTCATCTACTGTAGCTTCCCTGATGATGGAAATAAACATTTCCGAAAGCTTGGATAAACCTTAAAGAGTTTACTTTTTCATTGCTGCTCACCCCAAAATTCCTAGTTTTGTACCTAACTAGTCAGCAAATACTTCCTACATATATATATATATATATATATATATATATATATATATATATTATTATGGACTTCCTCTTTTCCTCTCGGGAATGTATAGATGGGGTCAAAATATCACCAGTACTTCATATAACTTTTGTTCCTAAAAGCCTTCATTACCAAGTTACGGGCCCTCAAAGTTGCAAAATGAAAAATGTTTTTCTTTGATAATTTTCAAAGTGAATATTCAAAATCATCTAAATTTTGGTGATTGACTAAACAAATGAATTCCTTCGATGAGCTTTCATGCAGGAGTCAGTTGTTTTGCTACAAAGTCAGGAACGGACTATCCCCGATGGTCCACACGCCAAAACTTAGAAATGACTGGGATTTGTCAATATGTTTTAACAAAACTAAGTTACCTGGACAGTTTCCTGAATAAAAGTACTCCTGTGGAAAATCGATCGGAGCAACGATTCAAAATAAAAATGCAGTTTTACTCGACGACATCAAACCCGATCGTCCACCATTATTTGAAATGAAAAATTTTCACAGTAGAAATACTAATGCTAACGTTAATTCAACAACATTTATAACAGGGATAATACAAAATATGCTAAACTAAAGTCGTAAAAAAAAGTACAATACCTAGTCGAAAGTTTCATTCACAATGTAGATATTTTTTCCAATCAAATATCAAGTTATGTAGATTCGTGGTGTTTTTGAACTAACAAGCTACTCCACTATGAAATATCGAATTCAGTCCATATTTTGTATGTACACGTGGAATAAGCACGTTTCGTGTTGTGTTATCTGAATCTCATGAAACTCAACATTTGGATGTTGCAAATTCGTATTCACAGCTTAAATGTTGAGGAGTTTCACTGATAAGTATAACTTCATGGGAGAAAATCTTTAACCCGAAGATAAATTTAGCTGAAAAAACGCACATCTGAAGACATAACTAATAAAAAGCAAACGAATAAACTACAAAAACGGCTGCACATGAATAGGTGAAAAATATCCGGTGAATAAATGTATGTGCCATTTCTTCCACAGATGTTGACAAAAACACCTCGTAGAAAGAAATAAAATTAGTGTGGATGAAAAATGACAACTGGAATGCAATTTTGTTTTGTTGAATGGTGCGTTGTCATTGTATTGTCAATATTCTAATAGGACAGTTTGAAGTATTTTGATATGGCCGAACAGTTTACATTCAACGAATATGCAGATATGCATGCATTGTATGGACGAGCATTTGGTAATGCTGCAGAAGCCTGTTGTCTGTATGCCGAGCATTTTCCCAATCGAACGTTACCGGCAAGACAAATGTTCGAGCGTGTCGATCGCAGCTTGAGGGAGACAGGTATGTCTAATGGATAATTAATTGGAGCCTGTTGTTTTATTTCGATATTATTGTAGGTTCAGTTTTGCCAAAACGAGGTGGTGAGGGCGCTCCTAGGGCTGTGCGTACCGTTGTATTGGAGGAAAATATACTGGAAGCTGTCGCTGATGATCCTTCAATGAGCATCAGAAACCTATCAGAACAGTTCCATACATCCAAGTCCACTATTCATAGAATAATTAGGGAACAACTGCTCCACTCATATCACATCCAGAAGGTACATGCAATGACACCTGAAGACTTTCCAGCACGACTCGAATATGCCAATTGGTTCCTGGATAAGCAAAGAGAGGATATGACTTTTATTACTCGAGTTTTATTCACTGATGAAGCAGGTTTCAGTAGAGATGGAGTAATCAACTCTCATAATCTCCACATATGGGCCGAAGAAAAACCCCATGGGATATTGCAAACCAAACACCAACGAAAATTCAACGTGAATGTTTGGGCTGGTATCATAGGAAACCATCTTATAGGACCATTCTACATGACCGATTGAATGGAGAACGTTATTTGGAGTTCATTCAGAACGATTTGAATGGACTTTTGGAACTTGTTCCATTGCAAACCCGAAGAGATATGTGGTTTATGCATGATGGCGCTCCTCCTCATTTTAGTTTGATTGTGCGGGACCATCTGAACCAGATTTTCCCCAATAGATGGATTGGTATAGGTGGGCCATATTCATGGCCACCGCGGTCTCCCGAAACCCTCAATGATTTTTACTGCTCAATTGCTCAAAAATTAACATCAACCATCGTACCTACGTCAAATCCAATGGATTACTTACAAAATTTAAATCTTCACAACGTATTTCATATTGAAGATACAAATTTATTGGAGTTGAAAGAAACCTTGCAGGAATTAAAAAACAAAAATTCATCAGGCATAGACGAAATTTCTGTAAAAATTTTGAATAATCTTCCTGATTCCGCTTTAAATGCACTAGTCATGGCCATAAATAAATCCTTTGCCCATGGAAAATTTCCGCAGTGCCTAAACACAGCTCTCGTAATCCCTCTTTTCAAAGGTGGTAACTCAGAAGATCCGAGTAACTTTAGACCAATTTCTATTCTCTCAACAATCTCTAAAATTATAGAAAAACTGGTAAAAAAAAAGGACATTAACTTTTCTCCATAGCTATGATATATTAACCAACTCACAATTCGGCTTTCAGAAGTCAAAAGGCACAAATAATGCCATCTTTGCCTTCCTTGAACATGTTTACACTCATCTCAATAATGGGGAAGCCGTAGCCGCAGTGTTCTGCGACTTCTCCAAGGCCTTTGATTGTGTAAATCATGAACTTCTCCTGCAAAAATTGCACTGCTACGGTTTTAAAGGAGTGAGTAATGACTGGTTTAGGTCTTACTTGAGCGATAGAAAACAATTAGTAAGTTCAAATGGAAAACTGTCTCTCACCAAAGATATTATATGGGGTGTGCCACAAGGATCAGTCCTGGGCCCCATCCTTTATTTGATATATTTAAATGACTTAGTTACTCTCTCGATTAAAGGGAATTTTACAATCTTTGCTGACGACACCACGCTTCTTTGGCATGGAAAAAACTCTTTAGATATGAAAGAAACTATTACTAAGGATCTGGAAGTTGTGAAACAGTGGTGTGACGCAAACTTCTTGTGCCTCAATATCAAAAAAACAGTTTTTGTTTTACAAAAGCGAGCAATTAGACTTCTATGTAAGGTGGGTGTATGTGAGTCATGTAAACCATTATTTGTGAGAGAAAAAATTCTCACAGTTACTTGTATTTTCATTTTGGAAACCGTTAGTCTGATTCACAAAAAATACATTTCATTAAAAACACCGATACAAGCAAATTACTCAACCCAACAATCAACTGAATATAAAGTACTGCTCCCCATTCCAAAATCAAGTCTGACGAAGTATTCTTTAATTTATGAAAGTAAAAAGCTATACAACCACATACCCTACGAAATTAGAAAGGAAAGAAATTATAAAAAGTTCAGATACCTTGTTAAAGAAGCCCTTGTAACAAAAGCTCATTACAATCTCGAGGAATACTACAATGAAGCTCTGTTGTGATTATTATTTTAATATACCTTTATTATTTTAAATATACCTTTATAATACACCCTCCCATATATGTATTATCTAAACTTTAATTTTATTTTTATATTGTATCGTAAGACATGTGATCCTACTTTTAAATTATGTCTCTGTGTATATTTTTCTTTTTTTAGGCTTTCTGTCACTTGTGTCTGTATTTTTTAAAGTGTTATATTTTTTAAAGTGTTATACAATTTAGATTTCAAGAAGCTTTGTCAATAAGAAGGTTTTTTCTTGGACAATAAAGTATATTTCTCTCTCTCTCCGGATTTAAATCCATTGGATTTCTTTCTGTGGGGGCATCTAAAAAGCCTCGTTTACTCTACACCTATTCACACCAGAGATGCCTTGTTGAATAGAATTACATTACATTGTGAAGCCATACGAAACGACCCTGGCATGCTATTTCAAGCGCCGACTAAGAAAATGTATTGAAAGAGACGGGGGTCATATCGAGCAGTTTTTGTAGCGGATTTTGCATTTCTGTTAGCTCTTGAGGCTTGCAATTGATTATTTACACCATGAGTTTTGTAAGGTAAACGTGTTTGCATGATAAAAATTCGTTATGAACATTGTACCTATCATTTCTATTTTCATTACAAATTAATCTTTTCGAATAATGGTAGACATCTCAGGTTGGATATCGTCGAACATTTTTAACGTTGCTTTGATAATTTTCCAACGAGTATTTTATTAGGAAATTGTCCAGGTAACCTTATTTTGTTAAAACATATTGACAAATCCCAGTCATTTCAAAGTTTTGGGGTGTGGACCATCGGGGGTAGTCCGTTCCTGACTTTGTAGCAAAACAACTGACTCCTGCATAAAAGCTCATCAAAGGAATTCATTTGTTTAGTCAATCACCAAAATTTAGATGATTTTGAATATTCACTTTGAAAGTTATCAAAGAAAAACATTTTTCATTTTGTAACTAGGTAACGAAGGCTTTTAGGAACAAAAGTTATATGAAGTACTGGTGAATTTTGACCCCATCTATACATTCCCGAGAGGAAAAGAGGAAGTCCATATATATATATATATATACATATATATAAAGAGTGGGGAATAACGGGGATCTTCAGTCAGCACAATTTTCAGTCGTTATATATAAATTTATATATAAATATATATATATATATATATATATATCAAAACCAAATATTTATATATTTGGTTTGGAGGTTCTTCATAAAATTAATAAAATTCAGTAATTAGGCGTTTCGACCAGTGGCTTCTTCAGTAATTTTTTTATTCATTATTTAAAGGTATAAAGTGGTTTGAATAGCATTTGGCGCTGAAAAGAAAAAAAGGGTAATTATAAGGTGTTTTATTTGTGTGTGTTCTGTTGAGTTTTAAATTGTTGGAACAATAAGTGTACTTGGAGAAAAAATTCATTTTAGCAGTGTTAATCTTGTTGTATATGATGGACTAATCCATGAAGTAGGTGTTAAATGACATATTTGGGTGATTTAGTTTTCTTTTCTACTTGTACAGTTTGGTACTATTGCTCTTCGTTTCCGTCGAATTATTTTGTAGAGAAAGACGCTGAGTACTACTTGGACGGGTTAAAGAGATGGGAGCATTGCTGAGAGAAGACTGTAGACTTACAAGAAAACTGTAGAAATAAAATTTGAGGATAAAATTCTTGTATCTCTGTTGGGTCGGAATTTTGTACTTGCAGTTGCTATGAGAGGCTACGAAGTGGCACTTATTCAGGAATCATGGATACAACATGGTGAAATATTATGTCTGGGAGGGACAAGTGGAGGGCTATTGTGTAGCACGACAACCAAGACCCCCCGATTTGTCTCTTATCGGGTAAAATACAATGAGCCAAAAGGCCCAAGAGTCATCAGGGGAGTTTTTAATTATTGAGGCACTCCCACACTACCAAGGGGTGTCCATGAAGGATTTTTTTCCACTTCCCAAAACAAATATTCAGAGTTGAGAATTGAGGGGTTATGTTTTTCGTTTTGCATACCTCATTCTTCCATATAATTAACAAATAAAATAAATAAGTTTCAAGTTGCATATTTTGAGACTGAAAAATTATGGGCAATAATTTGAAAGTCTACATTTCATAGAAACAACTCACTAAGAGTGAAAGATGTATATAGGTTAAATAAAAAGATACGAATGATACGTGAAAGTTATGGAACAAATTATGCATTCAAATGGTTATTTATTTAACCAAAGTGTAAACCCTATTTTTACATGATAAGATAAAATACATGATCCTTAACTTAATCTACTTACAGCTAAACTAAATAAAAAAATATGAAATAAATTAAAATTAAAGTAAAAGTACAGCTTACAGACATTAAAATCATCATTGAAATCACTGAGCTTTGGTTCAGGGAAATTTTAAATTTTTGCTTTTACGAAGCGAATGAAGAGCCAAACAAGTTAATATTATTTCCATACTCTGCTAACCTGTTAACTGGTGAATTTTTAGCAAAGTTGGTTAGGCATAATGTTGTGTGGAAAACTTTGGAAGTTCTGGTTTGTCTAACCGGAATATTCAGGTAGAATTTAGATAATAGGCAGGGACAGTTGATTATTCCCAATATATAAAAATATCTGAGTTGATTCTTCTTTATTCTAGAGACTGTAAGTTCAAAGACTCCATGATTTCGGCATAATTATATTTACCATAATTCAACCCCATTCTGTTAGCTACACAATGCCGACATTTTTTCTGAACCCCTTCAATATTCCCTTATATGAATTCCATCATGTTTTACAATGTCTTGTTCTGAAGCAAAGTATTTTGATAAAAAATTGCATTGAACTTGAACAAATTTGGAATTGAAACATTTTTCATATATGGTTGCTCTCATGTCGTAAAAAAAACACTTTTGTACAAATGATTTTGAACAAATTTTTTCATTGATATTTTTTTTGTCCTGTATGAATTCTCACATGGTCTTCCAAACTCTGTTTTGAATCGAACAATTTTGAACAAGTCTTACACTGAAATGTTTTTTTCCCTGCATGAACCCTCCTCCCGTGTAATTTTAAAACACTCTGATAAGCAAATGATTTTGAACAAATTTTACAATGAAATGGTTTTTCCCCTGTATGAATTCTCTTATGTTGTATAAAATTACTCCTTTGAGCAAATGATTTTAGACAAATTTGGCATTGAAATGGCTTTTCCCCGGTATGAATTCTAATATGTTCCTTTAAATATGATTTGGAAGTAAACGATTTTGCACAAATATTGCATTGAAATGGTTTTTCTCCTGTATGATGAACTCTGTCATGGTTGACGAGAATGCTCTTTTGACCAAACGACTTTGAACAAGTTTCACATTGAAATGGTTTTTCCCCAGTATGAATCCTCACATGTTTTTCTAAACCTTGTTTTGAAGCAAACAAACGTGAACAAATCTCGCATTGAAATGGTTTGTCTTGTGTATGAACTCTCCCGTGTAATTTTAAAACTCTCTGATGAGCAAATGATTTCAAACAAATTTTGCATTGAAATGGTTTCTTCCCCGAATGAACTCTTTCATGTAATGTGGAAGACCCTTTGAGAAAACGATTTTGAACAAATTTCACTGAAATGGTTTTTCACCCGTATGAATTCTCAGATGTTTTTCCAAAGATTGTTTCGAAACTAACAATTTTGAACAAATCTTACACTGATATGGTTTTTCTCCTGTATGAATCTCCCGTGTTTTTTAAAACGGTGGCGTTCGCAAAGGATTTTGAACAAATTTTGCACTGAAAACGTTTGTCACCTGTATGAACTCTACTGTGCAATCTCAAATAGCTATTGCGAGCAAATGATTTTTGACATATTTGGCATTGAAATGGTTTGTCTCCCATATGAATACTCCCGTGTGAACTCAGATGGCTCTTACGAGCAAATGATTTTGAACATATTTTGCATTGAAATGGTTTGTCTCCTGCAGAAGTCCTCCCATATTTTTTCTTGTTAGATTTAAAATCATCGTCATTGTCCTTTGATTGAATCATCTGGTCATTATTCAAATTAGTAGTGACTGTAGGTTCTTTCCTGGTATTATTATCCATTATGGCAACTGTTCCATCCTCTTCTGTAGTGGTATTTCGCTGGAGCAAATCTGAAGATCCAGAAAAATTTCAAGTTAAGTGGTTATTAGCAAGTAAGTTACGAATCTTCAATTTGTCTTCCACTATCTTCATATAAGCTGTAATATACTAGTTGAGAAGTGAGTTTCCTGAGAATAATAGTTCCAAGTCTCCAAAAAATATGAGCGATAGCTCATTCGATTCTGAGAAAGACATTTTTTTGTTTTTTTCTGCTGACGAAAATTGCAATGGTTATTAACAAAAAACAATACAAAAAAAAGGGGTTGTTTTTTTAAACTGGACCGGCAATCTGATGGATGATTTAGTGCCTGTTATAATTGTTATGGTTTTTCTAGTCGTAAATTTGATTTATTTTCCCCTTTTAACAAAAACAATCTGAGGAGCTTTTCACCCTTTTCATAAGATGCAGAAAAACATAGTACTGTTTTATGTCTGATACTCATGTTACTTCCACTAGCTTTGGGTGTGTACATTTATTTTCTAAACTAGGAATAAAACTTATTGCCAGACTGGAATTAATATTAACCCCAAATAGTCAGGGATGTACCAAAGTTATGTTTAACTTTCTTTAGCCGTTCTCAGTAACAGAGCTCTAAAAAATGCTTCGTTACTAAGCTATTTTATTCAATGGTGATGTTTAATACAATACGAGTATATTCAATACAAACATTGTTATTGTAGTTATGAAAAGCCATTGAGTTAGGAATAAAACACTTCGAATGCTTCTTTACTTGGAAGCATGACCTACCCGGAACTGATGAGTGGAAAAATCCCCCATACGATAAACAGGTAGTGAACCGAAATTAGATTGGTTATTATGTCTCTGCCTCATGCAAAGTCATATTTAGTTTTTAAATGTATTATTCAATAATATTGTAACGAACCTAGGCCGGACCTGTCGCCTCACGTGTTGCCATCGACAGCGATGAGATCATCCCCGGAGATATTCGAGAACCATCCAGTCGCTCTGCCGCGAAAAAACAACGGTCAATATTGGAAACAATTGGAATACGCTAGTCGCCAACCGTCCGAATTCGAAACATCGAGAATGCTGTATCGGAGATAAATAGGCAAACCTCAAGTGGAGTAGGACAGTCTGAACGAGCCCATACGATCGAGCTATTCAGTAGCGTAGTAATATAAATTAAGTTGTAGATTAAGTGTGAAATAAATTATTTAAACCAAGTTAAGTTTATTTACGTTACAATTGGTGTCGGA
This sequence comes from Gonioctena quinquepunctata, assembly GCA_018342105.1. Classification (NCBI taxonomy): domain Eukaryota; kingdom Metazoa; phylum Arthropoda; class Insecta; order Coleoptera; family Chrysomelidae; genus Gonioctena; species Gonioctena quinquepunctata. The sequence continues at coordinate 995 of JAFIRS010006029.1, read as the reverse complement.
AGTGAGATTTTGAAAATAAACAAGTGATAAACCAAGTTAAGTTTATTTACTTTTGTATTGGTGTCGGCTGATACACTGTTAGCGTGAAACACAATAGACTGGTGGCCGTGGAAAAGAATTCGCGAAGTGAATTTTTAACAAACTGATAACTTTTGTAGTAAAACAGACTGATACCTCGTCAAAGACAAAATGTGTTCAAGAAAAGTGCACTTCAGTTTGAAGGAGGGATTGAAACAGGGAATTGGAGGAAAGGGAACTGGAAACAACAGGTAAAAGCAAGTACTCCAGGAAAGACTTGCAGAAGGACTTATACAAGAAGGTGAGGACCCCGAAACATTTTTTATTCGAAGTTCCGGAGGTGATTTAAGTTTGGTAATGAATAAACTGGAAGAAAATTCTAGAAGCCTGGAAGAGAATGCTAGAAATCTGGAAGAGAAGCTTCTAGAAAATTCTAGAAATCTGGAAGAAGCTTCTAGAAAGCCTGGAAGATAAGCTCCTTGAAAACACAGAAGGCCTAAAAAAAGAGCTCTGTGGTGTGGCGAATCGTCTAGAAAAAGAATAGGAACCGTCGAGGCAGAGATGGACAAGATGAAGGAAATAATCAGCGATGAAATCAAAGACGGAATCGAGGCAGAAATGGACAAAATAAAGGAAACGATCGGGAAGCTGGAAAAACGAATTGATAGTGGCCCTCCACAGAGATGGTTAACAAAAAAGCAAGCTGGACTTCCCGCAAGAAGACTTCCTCTTGCCAAGAAGGAAGAGCTGACAAAATAGTCAGCGATATGGGAAAAAGAAGGAGTTATCGAACCATCTGACAGTCCCTGGTCCTCTCCAGTCGTACTGGTGAAGAAAAGGATGGATCGACACGCTTTTGTGTAGACTATCGCCAACTTAATAATGTCACGAAGAAGGACAGTTACCCTCTCCCGAGAATAGATGACACCCTAGACACGTTGGCTGGTTCCACGATTTTCTCGACCCTTGATCTGAAA
>JAFIRS010006028.1:20000-44083 GCA_018342105.1 Gonioctena quinquepunctata | reverse complement strand
GTGAAAGATAAGTGCCATGTGAAGTGGAATGAATAGAAAAATCGAATTAAACGGTTTTCTTCACATAAAGGATTCAATATAAAATTGAACCAGAAAATGGTAGATCTCAGGTGAAAAACAACTACTTTCCTGGCAAATACCACGCAGAACGTTGAATGATATTCACCTGAAAATCCATGCATACTTCCATATAATATCAATGGACATTGAATGCAAATGTTTCTTTCTGATAAGCTCGATTATGTTTAATTTATGTCGTGTTCACCTAACAATCCGCATACTGGTTTCAGGCTTCTTGGCCCTCATCAGTACGGAGTAATCAACCAGCCAAAGGTCCAAAGAACTCTGGCTGAAGTGAGACACAACGTAAACAAACCATCATCGAGCTTGTAACACCTATAGGTACGCCGGAAAAGATAAACTTCAACTGGCGGTACCTAGTGACAGAAAGAAACACTCCGAAAATCTCCCACCTCGATAGGTTTCTGAATAAAAGATTCCTTCTCAGTAGGAGTGGCAAGCCCGTCTAGCATATACTGAAAAATAAGTGCCATGTGAAGTGGAATGAATAGAAAAAATCGAATTAAACGGTTTTCTTCACATAAAGGATTCAATACAAAATTGAACCAGAAAATGGTAGATCTCAGGTGAAAAACAACTAATTTCTTGGCAAATACCATGCAGAACGTTGAATGATATTCACCTGAAAATCCATGCATACTTCCATATAATATCAATGGACATTGAATGCAAATGTTTCTTTCTGATAAGCTCGATTATGTTTAATTAATGTCGTGTTCACCTAACAATCCGCATACCGGTTTCAGGCTTTTTGGCCCTCATCAGTACGGAGTAGTCAACCAGCCGAAGGTCCAAAGAACTCTGGCTGAAGTGAGACACAACGTAAACAAACCATCATCGAGCTTGTAACACCAATAGGTACGCCGGAAAAGATAAACTTTAACTGGCGGTAACTAGTGACAGAAAGAAACACTCCGAAAATCTCCCACCTTGATAGGTTTCTAAATAAAAGATGCCTTCTCAGTAGGAGTGGCAAGCCCGTCTAGCATATAGTGAAAGATAAGTGCCATGTGAAGTGGAATGAATAGAAAAAATCGAATTAAACGGTTTTCTTCACATAAAGGATTCAATATAAAATTGAATCAGAAAATGGTAGATCTCAGGTGAAAAACAACTACTTTCCTGGCGAATACCACGCAGAACGTTGAATGATATTCACCTGAAAATCCATGCATACTTCCATATAATATCAATGGACATTGAATGCAAATGTTTCTTTCTGATAAGCTCGATTATGTTTAATTTATGTCGTGTTCACCTAACAATCCGCATACCGGTTTCAGGCTTCTTGGCCCTCATCAGTACGGAGTAGTCAACCAGCCAAAGGTCCAAAGAACTCTGGCTGAAGTGAGACACAACGTAAACAAACCATCATCGAGCTTGAAACACCTATAGGTACGCCGGAAAAGATAAACTTTAACTGGCGGTACCTAGTGACAGAAAGAAACACTCCGAAAATCTCCCACCTCGATAGGTTTCTGAATAGAAGATTCCTTCTCAGTAGGAGTGGCAAGCCCGTCTAGCATATAGTGAAAGATAAGTGCCATGTGAAGTGGAATTACTAGAAAAAATCGAATTTAACGGTTTTCTTCACATAAAGGATTCAATATAAAATTGAACCAGAAAATGGTAGATCTCAGGTGAAAAACAACTAATTTCCTGGCAAATACCACGCAGAACGTTGAATGATATTCACCTGAATCCATGCATACTTCCATATAATATCAATGGACATTGAATGCAAATGTTTCTTTCTGATAAGCTCGATTATGTTTGATTATGTCGTGTTCACCTAACAATCCGCATACCGGTTTCAGGCTTCTTGGCCCTCATCAGTACGGAGTAGTCAACCAGCCAAAGGTCCAAAGAACTCTGGCTGAAGTGAGACACAACGTAAACAAACCATCATCGAGCTTGTAACACCTATAGGTACGCCGGAAAAGATAAACTTTAACTGGCGGTACCTAGTGACAGAAAGAAACACTCCGAAAATCTCCCAGCTCGATAGGTTTCTGAATAAAAGATTCCTTCTCAGTAGGAGTGGCAAGCCCGTCTAGCATATAGTGAAAGATAAGTGCCATGTGAAGTGGAATGAATAGAAAAATCGAATTAAACGGTTTTCTTCACATAAAGGATTCAATATAGAATTGAACCAGAAAATGGTAGATCTCAGGTAAAAAACAACTACTTCCCTGGCAAATACCACGCAGAACGTTGAATGATATTCACCTGAAAATCCATACTTCCATATAATATCAATGGACATTGAATGCAAATGTTTCTTTCTGATAAGCTCGATTATGTTTAATTTATGTCGTGTTCACCTAACAATCCGCATACCGGTTTCAGGCTTCTTGGCCCTCATCAGTTTTTTCACCTGAGATCTACCATTTTCTGGTTCAATTTTATATTGAATCCTTTATGTGAAGAAAACCGTTTAATTCGATTTTTTCTATTCATTCCACTTCACATGGCACTTATCTTTCACTATATGCTAGACGGGCTTGCCACTCCTACTGAGAAGGGATCTTTTATTCAGGAACCTATCGAGGTGGGAGATTTTCGGAGTGTTTCTTTCTGTCACTAGGTACCACCAGTTGAAGTTTATCTTTTCCGGCGTACCTATAGGTGTTACAAGCTCGGTGATGGTTTGTTTACGTTGTGTCTCACTTCAGCCAGAGTTCTTTGGACCTTTGGCTGGTTGACTTCTCCGTACTGATGAGGGCCAAGAATGAAATATCAAGTTATGTAGATTGTGGTATTTTTGAACTAACAAGCTACTCCACTATGAAATATCGAATTCAGTCCATATTTTGTATGTATCTGAATCTCATGAAACTCAACATTTGGATGCTGCAAATTCGTATTCACAGCTTAAATGTTGAGGAGTTTCACTGATAAGTATAATTTCATGGGTGAAAATCTTTGACCCGAAGATAAATTAAGCTGAAAAAACGCACATCGGAAGACATAACTAATAAAAATCAAACGAATAAACTACAAAAACGGCCGCACATTAATAGGTGAAAAATATCCGGTGAATGAATTTATGTTCCATTTCTTCCACAGATGTTGACAAAAACACTTTTTAGAAAGAAATAAAATTAGTGTGGATAAAAAATCACAATTGGAATGCGATTTTGTTTTGATGAGTGGTGTGTTGTCATTGTATTGTCAATATTCTAATGGGACAGTTTGAAGTGTTTTGATATGGCCGAACAGTTTACATTCAACGAATATGCAGATATGCATGCATTGTATGGGCGAGCATTTGGTAATGCTGCAGAAGCCCGTCGTCTGTATGCCGAGCATTTTCCCAATCGAACGTTACTGGCAAAAGAAACGTTCAAGCGTGTCGATCGCATCTTGAGGGAGACAGGTATATCTAATGGATACTCAATTGGAGCCTGTTGTTTTATTTCGATATTATTGTAGATTCAGTTTTGCCAAAACGAGGTGGTGAGGGCGCTCCTAGGGCTGTTCGTACCGTTGTATTGGAGAACAATATTTTGGAAGCTGTCGCTGGTGATCCTTCAATGAGCATCAGAAACCTATCAGAACAGTTCCATACATCCAAGTCCAACATTCATAGAATAATTAGGGAAAAACTGCTCCACCCATATCACATCCAGAAGGTACATGCCATGACACCTGAAGATTTTCAAGCACGACTGGAATATGCCAATTGGTTCCTGGATGAGCAAAGAGAGGATATGACTTTTATTACTCGACTTTTATTCACTGATAGCAGGTTTCAGTAGAGATCATATGGGCCGAAGAAAATCCCCATGGGATATTGCAAACCAAACACCAACGGAAATTCAACGTGAATGTTTGGGCTGGTATCATAGGAAACCATCTTATAGCCGTTCTACATGACCGATTGAATGGATAACGTTATTTGGAGTTCATTCAGAACGATTTGAATGGACTTCTGGAACATGTTCCATTGCAATCCCGAAGAGATATGTGGTTAATGCATGATGGCGCTACTCCCCATTTCAGTTTGATTGAGCGGGACCATCTGAACCAGATTTTCCCCGATAGATGGATTGGTAGAGGTGGGACCATATTCATGGCCACCGCGGTCTCCAGATTTAAATCCATTGGATTTCTCTCTGTGGGGGCATCTAGAAAGCCTTGTTCACGCTACACCTATTCACACCAGAGATGCCTTGTTGAATAGAATTACATTACATTGTGAAGCCATACGAAACGACCCTGGCATGCTATTTCAAGTACAGAAAGGGTGTGAGAGCACCGACTAAGAAAATGTATTGAGAGAGACGGGGGTCATATCGAGCAGTTTTTGTAGCGGATTTTGCATTTCTGTTTGCTCTTGAGGCTTGCGATTGATTATTTACACCATGAGTTTTGTAAGGTAAACGTGTTTGCATGATGAAAATTCGTTATGAACATCGTACCTATTATTTCTATTTTCCATTACAAATTAATCTTTTCGAATAATGGTAGCATCTCAGGTTGGATGTCGTCGAACAAAAATGCATTTTTATCAAAAATCGTTGCTCCGATCGATTTTCCACACGAGTACTATTATTCAGGAAATTGTCCAGGTAACCTTGTTTTGTTAAAACATATTGACAAATCCCAGTCATTTCAAAGTTTTGGGGTGTGGACTCCTGCATGAAAGCTCATCGAAGGAATTCATTTGTTCAGTCAATCACCAAAATTGAATGAATATTCACTTTGAAAGTTATCAAAAAAAAATATTTTTCATTTTGTAACTTTGAGGGCCCGTAACTTGGTAACGAAGGCTTTTAGGAACAAAAGTTATATGAAGTACTGGTGATATTTTGACCCCATCCATACATTCCCGAGAGGAAAAGAGGAAGTCTAGGGACACCCTGTATATGTTGCTTTTTTTCCTTTCTTGGGCATAAGGTTCATTTAAATAGCACAGGTTTATTTCATGTTATTTATTAATCAAATCCAAAAACCCTGGCTGAATCGTTTGGATTTAATCAATAAATAACATGAAATAACAACCTCTACCATTTAAATGAACCTTATGTCTAAAAATGGAAAAAAATAAATATAAATATATATATATATATATATATATATATATAAATATATATATATATATATATATATATATATATTATATATATATATAAAACTAGGGTCATTGGGGTGAGCAGCAATGAAAAAGTAAATTCTTTAAGGTTTATCCAAGCTTTCGGAAATGTTTATTTCCATCATCAGGAAGGAACTTTGTTGAGGTTGGTTTCAATGATGTTAAACATATTCATCTAACATAGTGATACAAAAGAAAAAACCGTAGATTAAGGAATAAAACGAAGTTCAAAGTTACTACAACCACATAAGCGTTAGAAAAATCTAACGGTTTTCTTCACATAAAGGATTCAATATAAAATTGAACCAGAAAATGGTAGATCTCAGGTGAAAAACAACTACTTTCCTGGCAAATACCACGCAGAACATTGAATGATATTCACCTGAAGCGTTGTTCAAAATCATATAAATATAAATGTGTACTCTATGTGGTGTGATAAGTGAAACTGAGAGTTTACTTTTTCATTGCTGCTTAACCCAATATCCCTAGTTTTGTACCTAACTAGTCAGCAAATACTATATATATATATATATATATATATATATATATATATATATATATATAAATATATATATCATAATCATACATAGAAAAATCATACATGTTTATTGTTTTTGCCGAGTTCCCGAAAGACTCTTGTCGGCATTTTTCTCGAACCTAATGGATGTTTGAAGTCCTGTTAGACCTTCTTATTCATGAAAAAAATGCCTCATGATTTCTGCAGTGTGGTCTTCAATATATTCTACCTTCTAATACATTCTGATTTCTATATCGTAAAGGACGTTTGATCATCTTTCAATTTGATTTCCTTTATATTGTATGATTGTATGAACATCCATATTTCCATTGGAATCCAATAGTAGGTGGAGTTGTAAAATAAGATCTCTTAGTATCACTCCGAGAGGAATATTTATAACATTACACATTATTGCATTGTGAAATTATCTAATGATCGAGAAAGCATGAAATTTTCACCAGCAAAAATGTATCACAGAATGCCACTCTTGTATTGATGTAATTAATGGTAAATACTTCTTTTGGAAAATTTATCTCTCAGTTTTCGATTGGGAATGAATGGGAAAAATACCTTCTAGAGGAAAATGCAAATTTTTACTTTCGAATTATTTTTTTTACGCAAGGCATATTTTATTATATTATCAGATGTAGTTCAACGTTTAGGGTTAGCATAATATAAAGTGTTCTGTTTGATATTATGAAAAACTGATTTATTGTTATATCAGATTTTTCCCCAGTTTTCGAAATACAGTGGTGTTGAACATTTTACGTTTTGTACGTGATATTGACACAATCTCACATCCGGAACATGTATGTCTTACCTCTGGTACAGAGTAGAAATGCACAGAGAAGGAGGCTAGACGAGACGAACGGAATTGGAAAGAGTGAGAATTCTCAATTTGAATGCCCTGTGTCAGAATGAGAATGCTTTCAGACCTCAGAGCAATACATTTATTACTCAGTTTCAGACTATGTGGAACGCAGGGTACATAAATGTCAATTAAACTTTTGAGCCAATCACAACACACTATCGAATATTGAGAATGTGATCTTTGGCTCAAATACTTCAATTTTACATTTCCGGACTTCGCATAGTTTGGAAGCTCTCTGATGATGACATTCTCAATCTATATATATTTAATGGGATTACGGCAGTACCTCTATCTTGAAATCAATTCAATTTTTGATGACGTTTGTTATGCCAACTTGATAAAATTTCAAAATGAATAATATTATTTTACATAACACAATTCAAATATCAAGCATTCAATACTACATATGAGCGACATATTGATCAACAATTCATTTTAAATTTATTCTCAACCTTATCACTTCTGTTGGTGGTATTGGTCCAATGCTGAATAAAACAATTAGGTAAGCGCGTATTTACTATAATGATACTTGATTTATTGTTTGCTTCGGTTCATTTAGAGCATCGTCTGCACTTCGTTTTTTGAGAAAGGAAGCTCCAGATGTCTGTTGGCCTGTCTCAGTCTTTAGACTTCCCCTACCACTAACCTGTCTAAACCTCACTCAAAGTAACCTACAGTGTGAAAGAAGAATAATCAAACACTTGCAATGATATATGATAATGTTTATGTGAAGCAAAGTGTTTTCACTCAGTTAAATTTGCTTAAAAATTGAGTATTTTTTGGGAACATATATTACACGATATGCTCTCAAGCATTTCAGATTTCAGTGAGACGTTTGAATTGTTCAAATAAATATTATTATCAATTGTTTTCCTTCATATATTGATACATAATGCCATGTCATTATTTTCAATAGAATACTATTTACAGTCGTCAGATTTCGCGTATTAACTCTGTATCTCATACATGTGTATTGAAATCATGGAATCAGAGGTAGCAGCTTATAGTAATTCTATGAAGGAGTGATTGTTTCAAACATTTTCAAGGAGTTTATTTATTTTATTGCGTATTCGTTATCATTATAAACTACAACAAGACATTGACTTCTAATAATCCAAATAGTCTATCACAATACAAAAAAATATATATACAAAATAATTTAATCCTACACTAATGAATAAATAATTCAAACATAATGAATGACTATGTGAGAAACAGTCTCCATTGATCTAATATCTTTGGGTTACTTGTTTTATCCAATCGAGATAATGTGCCACTTTCACGTAAACTCCTGGTACGCCATTCTGACCACAACCAATTCCCCAACTGACCACGCCAACGACTTGCCAAGTACTACCCTTCTCACATACCATTGGACCACCGCCGTCACCTTTACAAGCATCTTTGCCCTCCTCTCCTCCGGCACATATGAATCCTGGATGAAGTTTGAAGTCGTATCCCAATCTAGTTCCCTGTAGTTGTCTCTGACAAATTCCATTTCCGATCACCGGTACATCCACTTCTTTCAAAATATTTTGATATTTTCCGAAATCACCGAAGGCATCTTTTCCCCATCCGGTGGTCCAGCATCTTGATCCAGTGTAGTCATCGTATGGATTAGGTAAGCAAGCAGGACTTATATGAGGATGCTTTGACCAGTCAATTGACTTATCCATACGCAAAATAGCGATGTCATTGTACAAAGTTCCAGCATAAAACTCTGGGTGTATATGAACCGATCCAATGTCACGTTCAATATATGGATAAAATTCAACGTCGTGGTTAACGTCCCATTCTCCTAAACGGACTCTGAGATCGAAACCAGTATAGCTGAAATTATAAAATATATTTTTTAATCAGAATTAATCAGAGCGACTTTGAATACTCACGTTTTCACACAATGAGCAGCAGTGATGATATGGAGAGAGTCAATGAGGGTTCCACCGCAAACATAAACACTTTCTTTGGGATCTTTCTTGAGGATGGCAACTTGCCATGGATATTCCCCGAATTCACTGTCCCCATCTACGTATACTGGATTCTTTATACGTCCATTGATACCTTGGGAATTTCGTGTACCACATTGACGATGTGCCTGAGTTGATTGCTGATACAATGGTTTTCTGCAGCATACATGTCTTGGTTTGCATATTTGAGGAGAGCCTTCGAAACCACCATTAAATTGTCGCTGTGAAAAACATATTAGATAATTCATGTTCACCTTACAGAATATATTTGCTGAGTGACTTTACCTGATCAATTGTTTTTACAGATTTTTTCTGATTAAGGTCCCGTCTTCTCCTGCGGGAGGGGAATTTTATAGGAATCGGGGTATTGAGATCAAAACCTTTACTATATTTATTATATGAAATTTCATCTAAAGATTTCTTTGAATTATTTTTGATACTCTCATGAATCTGATCATGATCATATGATGGATTATTTATTGCATACCGGCCAACCCTACCAAATTGTTTGGATAAGCTGTTTTCATCAACGTTACTTGTGATATGTCCGTAAGATCTACCGTCATATTGGTGAAATAAATTATTGGGATCTACTCCGGAGTACTGTTCAATAAAATTGGGATCATACTCAGCATATGAATCAGCATAATCGGAGGAATCCTTGTGAGAGTATTGCGGACTTATGTGAGGTGACGTGAATTGATGATCTTGTTCAGAATTGTATGTATGATCGAGATATAAGTCATTTGTGGGATAGCTGTAATGATGTGGTACTTTATGAATATGGTAATGTTTATGTTTGTTGAAAATATTTGCCTTCTTGTGTGACAGAAAATCTTCTAATTTATTAATTAGAAAGTTATTTGGAGTCACATGTAAATTAACAAATGGTTTAATTTCCTTCTGGCCATAATCATCTTTTGACACTTGGAGAGAAATGAGGGGATTCAAAGATACCAAACCGAGATTGATACCAGTGGGTCCAATTGCACCACCGTAGGGATTAACAAAGGGGTTTGGACCGTAAGGATTGATGGGGTATCCACCACCCCCTTGTTGTGGTAAGCTGAACGATATGCCAAAAGTTGGTTTGATTTTCTTCATATCTATTGATCCCAGAGATCCATATTGACGCTGTAAAAATTCAGCCAAATTTATTTTTATAATTCATTTGAATCCAGTTTTCCAACACCGAGAACATGTTAAATGGCAGTTTTTATGTCTAGGGAGTATATTGAAGCAAGGTTAGATGAAAACACTTGTTTTCAGTTTTATGTGAACAATTGTGATCGATCGATATCAATAGAAATGTTGATACTCACAGTTTCAGGCTTATCTTCATTTGTCTTCTCTACATCGACTTCACGTTTACTAATTCTTTTCACGGCATCGGTATCTTTGGCAGCTGCTTCTCCAGTGGAATTTGAAGGAGTGTCTATTGGATCTTTGACAACGTTTGAAGTGGAATTATTGTCAGATTCGTCTACGATAGCTTCTATATCGCTCTTTAGATTTCTTGGATCGAGGGGTAGGTATAAATCATTTTTACGACCAATAACATCTTGAAGAGGACACTGTTCGTAAGGCACACAAATACAGTTGGCGCTGTCTGATATTTGTGAATTATGATCTCTGAACCTATCTGCATAACCGGATTGTAGATGATTATGTGCGACTGAATTGAGATCGAGCTCTTTCTTATAGAGTCCGGAAGTACCATATGATCCAGGGCCATAATGTTCAGAAACAGGTTTTACTGATTCAAATGAGTTGACACCGAGAGAGGAGCTTCCGTAGTTTGCTACCGATTGTCCTCCATAATAACCACTATTAATGCCAACACCAAACTTGGTGTCATAGGTACCAGCAGAGCTACCAATATTCAAACCATTTGCGTTACTAGAACTGTAGTAACTCGAACCTCCAAAGAGATTGGAACCTGGATTCGGTTTATTTAGAGTATTGATGTGTTCAAAAGGAGCGAAGGAATTTTGCGAATTGAAAGTACTTGATCCCAAGCCAGATGATGTTGAAACAGAAGCAGCAGCAACTGATAGCGGATTTGCAATGTTCGTAGGTTTAATTGTTCCATCAATGTTATGATGATAATGATGATGAACGTGTTCGAGGGCAACATTACCAGTTGTTGGTACACCACTGCTGGCTGTTCCACCTTGAGCATTCACGGTTATTTCCACCCTCTTGTCCTTGTGTTGCGCTGAATGGTGTTCACCCTGTTCAAACTTGTAAGGAGGAAAATCTGGTTCAATAGGCTGTACGAATTCCTCAGGAGTACCTATCGGCTTAGAAAATGGGCCCGCATATATTTCTCCACTCAGTCCTGGCTTTCCAAGAAATGGTCTGCTATGAGTTGGAGGTGGACCATAATGACGACGTGGTGGTTTGCCCTGGTAACCAGATTGTGGGGGTATGAACTTATTTGGAGAAAAATATTTTCCTGATGAACCCAAGGAGCCTGAAGATGACGAAAAGTGTGGGATAGGTTTCGAAGTGCCATAACTTCCTCCTCTTATACCTTTGAGTGGTATCGTTGGAATTGGTTTTCCAACAGGATTTATAGCAACAGGTTGTGCATATACGAGTTCATCGGGAGAGATGTATGGTCGTTTTCCTTCGATCTGTTCCCCATTTTCACACTGAATAAACAAAAGATACAAATTAAAAATGGAATTTGACACATCAAAAATACAGTATATACCTGCATGAGTCCTAGATAACAGAGACGATCTTTGATGACATTTCTTGCCTCTCCATCATCTCCTTTTTGTAGAGCATCTTGGACATTGGGATCACTATAGATTTCGTCATATTCTTGTAAGGCTCGGCCTTCTCTTGTGGAAGTTATTATTTCATCAACAACTCTTTCGACGGTTGAATTTAGGTCGACGAAACTTTCCTCGAGTTCACTGGGTGATGCTAGATATTCGTCGGTTTTTCCAACTTCGGGGTCAAGTTCCTTAGGTATTCCTTGATACTGGTTCTGTTCTGTCCAAGTCCAAGACTTTTCTAGAGACTCAGTATAACGCAGAGAAAAGAAAACTGTCAGCACAAAAGCTAGCCGCATTCTGAAAAGAGAATAATATTCATGCCTCATCTAGGTTGCATACTGAATATTTCAATCTGGTCATATGAGCTTCTGATGAATGTACTTTGTCACGAACATTCATTGAGTTCTGATGGCTGTAAAGTATCGCCTTTTGCTAAGAATCATTAATTTCTGACCGAACTGTCCACTTTTCAGAAAAAGATATCTTCAAGTGATCGAATATTTGATACCAATTTCTTTATATTCACTTATGTATTCATTACGACGCACATTATATCATCAAAATGGTAACTTTTATTGTGGAAGAAATTGAAATAGACAAAAAGTCCAGAGATACGAATTGAACGTACATTCTAAAAATCAACAAAAAATCGAATTTGAAAATCCACCCTCAAGGGTAGGAAATAGGAGATGATTGATTGTTTACCCACTGAATTCTTACCTATTAGATTCTACCAGGCATAACTTTTCAATAGGTTATCCAAATCAAACATATTTTTTTATTGAATAGGGTATACCTCGAGAAGTTGGTTCCATTTATTTTTGGAAAAAAAAAACAACCCTTTGGGGTTGTTTTTTGTTGGTTGGTTTTTTGTTGGTTGTTGGTTGGTTGTTTTCTACCTTTGGGTAGAAAAATAGGAGATGCTTGATTTTGCACTTGTGAACTGATTCTGTTGAAACTTGGCACACATATGTAGTTCTGATAACACTACAACATAATGGAAACCTGGACTTAATCTGATGTTGGACACGGAAGACAATCGAGGGAACTCCTTAACGGTTTATAGCAGCTACCTCGTGTTTGGGCTTATTATTTGCTTCCAACCTTATTTTTTTCTCTCATTATTGGATTCTTTTAAATATCGTTCTCTCATCAGAGCAGAATTTTTTGCAGGCCTAGCCATCTAGATATAAAAAGATTGAGTTCTTATATTACTTAACAAGGGATAGTTGAAGTGGGTAATTATATTATATATAGTTGAAGTAGGGTAAGTGTGTTAAAAGTGAAAAATTATTTAGTGAGTAATTAGTAGACTTCAGCCCAAGAAAACAAAAAATTAAAATATTTTAAACAAAAAATTTAAGCGACGAAAAAAAAAATGAAAAGCGTGAAATAAAATATACCTTTTTAGTCATGATAACTAAGCTCCTGAACTAATAGAAGTAACTAATTTTGAGTCGGCGCCAAACAAACAATTTTAAAAATTGTATTTATTATTTTATTATTATTATTATTTGATGTAATATATGATGCTTTATCGAATTATATATTCAACATGTAGTATAATCAGAGAATCATTCGACGTTCATGCAAAAATGCATGTTCTTCCTTATTGATCAATCAACTCATTCTATAAATATAGAAACCAAAACATTCAATTCAAGAATCAGTGGCTGACATGAAATATTTTCTCAAGAATATGATCTCAGATAACTGAGAAATAACCAAGAACACAAAACAAAATTTTGTCGATCTATAAGTATGTAATATTTCATGATGAACTCAGAAATCGAACCCACAGAATATTAGGGAAAAAGGAAAATGGATTTGGTTGAATTCAAGGAAATTATAATCAGGCCAGAACATAGATAGCATGGGTCAGATGCAAATGGATTCATTTTATCATCTTTTCGGTACTCTGTCGTTATGATAAAATATACATAGGTACATCGTCACCTCCATGTCAAAACTGATGAATACTAATAAATCGCCCGATAGATATTTCAAGGTATATGAGGTAGATGAACTCGAAGAAGCTAGTATATAATGGAATACGTATCGTGGATGTGTTACCAAATTTAGTGAATATCACATGGTTAGGGGTTTTTTGTCAACTCCAGTTATGAAATAAAATATTTGTGATTGAACACACATGTACACAACTTGAAAATTAGGCATAGAAATACTTCAACAATAACAATCCACATAGCATATATTTCTATTGATCTTCACAATGCAGTAGGTACATCTCAGGTATTCTTATCAAAATTCATTTCAGACTGAAATGGAAGCATTGAAGAATGTTCATTTTCAACCAGTTTTTCATTTGTGAGCGCATATGAATGAGTTACACAATAATCTATCACTTTCATGTCGTCTCCATCACATCATTTGAGTATAGTGTGCTCGTGCTGTGCTCGTGGTGACCAAGTTAAGAACGAACTACCATTTGCACATATAATTATATCAGATAGAAGAGAAACTCATTCTCATAAACAATTTTCAAACCATAAATTTTTGCAAGTAATACTGATGGAATAATTTGTTTTATTTTGCCTACATAGCGGTTTCTATTCAAATTGAATATCCAAATACCGCAACGAACACGTTCAAAACATCAACTTCTCCATACTAGAGAGGGGAGCGCATCATTGTTCCACTATATATATATATATATATATATATATATATATATATATATATATATATATATTGGGGCTGCAGTCCCCCCCCCTGTAAACTTTTGAATCTTTCGACATAGAACAATGGGACAAAAATCGTTTTGAATGATATATCACCGATACTACTTTTTGAAACTAGAGACATTGTTTGTGATTGCTCGATAATTGGCGCGGGGCACATCAACTTAAACATTTCAAATAACATGGGTCGAGTGGCATATCGTTGAACATACAATTCAATTCTCTTTTCAATATTTTTTTCGAATGTCGTTCAAACGTTTTTTCACAATATGCATTTGAAATGTCGAGTATAAGTGCGGATCTGCATGGTACCCTTACCTCGATAACTTTTGAACGGTTTGATGTGAAACAATGAGACATGAAATATATTGAATAGTATTACCGGTCCTACATTTTGAGCGAAGATACATTACAATTACTCAACAGAGGTCGAGTTGCACAGAACGGTTCGATACTACTTTTTGAAATACAAGACATTGTGATTGCTGAATAGGTGGCGCGGGGGAGGGCCACGTCAACTTGAAAATTTCAAATAGCATAGGGGATCAAGTGACACATCGTTGAAAAAAAATTCAATTCTCTTTTCAATCATCAAATTTTTTTTGACAATTCTTTTTTTTACGATATGCATTTTAAATTTTGTTAAACTTGACATTTCAAATGCATATTGTGAAAAAATGTATTGATGAAATAAAAAAAAACTAGATGGTTGAGAAGAAAATTGAATTATCTTCTTAACGATGTGCCACTTGACCCCCCATGCTATTTGAAATGTTTAAGTTGATGTGCCTCTCCGCACCATTTTTCGAGCAATCACACAGTCTTTTATTTCAAAGAGTAGTATCAGTGATAGCATTCAGAATGGTTTTCGTCCCATTGTTCTACGTCGAACCTTCCAAAAGTTAACAGGGGGATGGACTATAGAAGCTGTACTGTATACAGAGTGGGCCATTGAAAACGAAACAGCGGCTCTGTAGGTCGGCAGAACCGATTTATATAAAAATGCTCGGACACATC
Source organism: Gonioctena quinquepunctata (assembly GCA_018342105.1). Lineage (NCBI taxonomy): Eukaryota > Metazoa > Arthropoda > Insecta > Coleoptera > Chrysomelidae > Gonioctena > Gonioctena quinquepunctata. The sequence continues at coordinate 29,041 of JAFIRS010006028.1, read as the reverse complement.
AACTTCATTTTCGAGGGGAACATCGTTCGCGATGAAATTCACTCGAAATACATTCCATCCTTCGGAGCTGTGACCGCCACCCCTAAATTTTTAAATGGCAACATATGGCAAATGATACCTCATTTGAAAGGTATTTTCCTTCTTAATATCAAACAACACAAATAAATTAATTCTATCGATTCGTTTTCGAGATATAGGAACTTGAAGTTGGGAAATCACTTTTTATTCACTCAATCAATAAAAATAACATCTAACAATGCAACTGTTCAAAGATAATTATCATTGTCAAGGACTTGAATGATCCAACTGTTTACCAAAAATGCAATTCCGTTTAAATTTTTTATTTCATCCTCATTCACTTGATGGAAAAAAATTTAAGATTCTTAGGAATCGATAAAAAGACGTTTTCTCAATTCGACTCAAATGCAAGTACAACAAAAACATGTATAAGACAATTTGTTTTGCCAAATCGCAATTGTGGATATCTATCAGTGTCAAACTGATCGTTGATTGAACGACATTAGAGTGAATTACTTGACTAAAGCTGCTGAATATCATTCCGCAATAATGGTGTATACGATCGCGAAAAGAGTTGAAATAATAACAATTTTTTATAAGAATGATGAGTGCGGTAACCGTACAGCTAATTTGTTCAATGAAACGCATCTAGATAAACTTGTTGCTAGAAAATACGTTCTAGAATTAGTGTAAATATTTCGTCAAACTGGATCAGTAGCCAACAAGAAACGAGAACCAGAACGTGAATTTCCGTTGAGAAATGAAGCTGTTGAAGTTGCACTTTTAGGACAAGTTCATGCAGACCCAACATTGAGCACATGGAAATTGGATAGTGTAACCAATATCAGTAGAACCAGTATCCGCCGAATCCTGAAACATCATAAATTCCACCCCTACAAAATACATTTGGTACACCAATTGAATGAAGATGATTTTGATAGGCGATAGGAATTTTGTGAAATTATGACTACTAGAATAGATGCTGATGAGAATTTCCTTTTCAATATCTGCTTTTTTGAATTCGACTGTGAATCGTCATAATTGTCGTTATTGGTCAGATGCCAATCCATACTCAACCTCTCCAAAAACTCAATGTCTGGGGTATTTTTTGGGACCGTTTGATTGGACCAGTATTTATCGACGGTAACCTGACAGGAGAAACTTATTTGGAATTATTGAATGAATTTGTTTGTCCACAATTAGTAGACATCATTGAAAATGACGATCGTTACCATGAAGACTACTTGATATTTTACATCATGCACAGCCTGTTAGGGCGTTTTTGGATAGAATGTTTCCTGGAAGTTGGATTGGAAGAAGAGGCTCTATAGAGTGGCCAGCCAGATCTCCAGATTCAACCCCACTCAACTTTTTTCTGTGGGGTCACTTGAAAAACAAAATATTTTCAACCGAACCAGAATCTCTGGAATATTTACCAAGGCGAATTATTGAAGAATGCCGTGGAATAACGCCGGAAATGCTACGAAATGTGAGGGCTCGTTTTGAACAGAACTTGTACTATTGTATGGAAACGGGTGGTAGACAGTTTGAACATTTAGTTCATTGAAAATTATATTTTTTTTTATCAGATATTGTTTTTATTGATTGAGTGAATGAAAAGTGATTTCCCAACTTCGAATTCCTATATCTCGAAAATAAATCGATAGAATTAATTAATTTTTGTTGTTTGATATTGAGAAAGAAAATACCTTCCAAATGAGGTATCACTTGCCATATGTTGCCAATTAAAGATTTAGGGGTCGCGGTCACAGCTCCGAGGGATGGAATGTATTTCGGGTGAATTTCATCGCGAACGATGTCCCCCTAGTTAAAGTTTCCGAGCGTTTTCATATAATTCGGTTCTGCCGACCTACAGACCTAATAAGTGGGTGGGAGGTATTTGCTGACTGGTTAGGTACAAAACTAGGGATATTGGGGTAAGCAGCAATGAAAAAGTAAACTCTTTAAGGTTTATCCAAGCTTTCGCAAATGTTTATTTCCATCATCAATTTAAGAAAAAATTGATCTGATTGTTAGAACTGTTTCAAATAACATTTAAAATTTTTCAGGATTGTGAAATAATCTGGAGAGTTTAGGAGTGATCTCTCTTATATATGGTAATGAAGTGAAAGAAGTTTAAGTAGGCGTATTGTCAGTTCAATTGTTGTTTGGGACAATGTTCGAGTTATTACTGTTTAAGGCTAGGACTTCTAAGTAAGACGAAGTATTATATAGAATGTTATTAGGTAAAGTTCTTAATTAAGACTGGAATAGAAAATCAAATAACTATCTGAATGAAAATGCAAATTTTCAATTTCAGATTTTTTCTTCTCAGTTAGGGCTTTTCAGAATATCTATCAGATGTAGTTCAATGTCCAGCGTGGCTTTAGCCGGGGAAGTAGTTGTTTTCTGTTAGACATTCACAAAAAATAACTTCATTTTAATCGTGGATTTTTCAATTCACAGAAAAATCTTTCTATCAATATTCAATTGAGAATGTTTCCTTTTCAACATGAATACCCCACAAGAGGTTATCTTGACGATGGAAGATAGTGACTAAAGTTTATCTTTCAGTCGCAGATGATTCCACATCTGATTTTATGAACATCCTGTTTATATTTTCAACAAATCAAAAGGTTAAAGAAAATGTTTAAATTCTGTTTATGAAATTTAGGATCTGAGATTTTCAGTACTCTTAATTTAATTCGTTTTACCATATATATATATATATATATATATATATATATATATAAACTAGTTAATAGTGGGGAATGCAGCAATGTCAAACAGAAAACTCGTGTCCAAGCTTTCATATATATATATATATATATATATTTTTAAAATTTTAATTAAAGTAACTCCCATATATATATATATATATATATATATATATATATATATTATATTATATATATATGGAAGAACTTTAATGGACACCCTAAAAAAAATATTTTCGGGCTTTCGCCCTTCACCGTACTGATGAAGGCCGAAAGCCCTAAAAACGTGTCTACGGCTAACACTTCTCTTTGAGGGCTATGTCCATTAAAGTTCTTCCATTTTGTTTTTAACAGTCCTCTCGATATTATATATATATATATATATATATATATATATATATATATATATATATATATACCGTGATCGTTCTATGCTCAAATTGTGACAAATTCAATTCTGTTGAAAGTGTGTCGACCTTGGACATTTCCCTTCCTCGTATATATATATATATATATTATATTATATTATATATATATGGAAGAACTTTAATGGACATAGCCCTCAAAAAAAAGTGTTTCCGGGCTTTCGGCCCTTCACCGTACTGATGAAGGCCGAAAGCCCTAAAAACGTGTCTACGGCTAACACTTCTCTTTGAGGGCTATGTCCATTAAAGTTCTTCCATTTTGTTTTTAACAGTCCTCTCGATATTCTTCCCTTTCATATATATATATATATATATATATATATATATATATATATATACCGTGATCGTTCTATGCTCAAATTGTGACAAATTCAATTCTGTTGAAAGTGTGTCGACCTTGGACATTTCCCTTCCTCGTAAGACCTACCATTCAGCAATTATAAAAAAAAAAAACATTTAAGTTTTCCCATTCTTTCAATATGGCGGCGTCCTCGACAGTTGAATGGAACAAAGATAATGGGAGAAACATTATTCAAACGCCTCAAGGATGAATCAAGTTGAAAATGTCCCGCATATTTTCAGCAATAACAAAATTACACAGAATAATTATTTTCATTTTTAAAACAATAGCTGAACATAAATCCGTTGAAAATATTTCTTACACCTATTTAATGTTTTGTTTTGTGCGGAGAATTTGGTTTGATAGGGAATCCAGAAATTATATCACATATCAAGGAAGTTATTACAAAAACTCTGATTTTCGTAATTTCCACTAGAAACTAAGATACTGAAGTTTTTGTGTTGACTTTTTCCATTATTATCACAACATTCATAAATTTAAAGTCGTACTACTCGAAGACTTTTCCTTAACGAAGCAATAACAAAAAATTGGGATTGGGATTCTATATAGATCATTAGGTATATATTGATCTGTTTAAAAAAAGTGGTTTAGACCAAAAAGTTTAACAATAACACAAAATATTTTTTTTACCTCGGATTTTTTCACTATTATAATGTGGACGAGAACGGTGCCAGTGGAAACGAAATAACTATTCATCGCTGATGATTCATCGCTCACAGAAAATTTCAATTTATTTGCCTATTTTGAATGTAATATTCTCTCATTTGGATTTTCTTTCATTTCATTTTTCATACAGTTTTCATGCACCACTAAATTCATTCATATTTTCCTAATAAATTTCACATAGAGTAGCAAACTGTTTATTCCCCATACTTACTTGCTCCTTGTACCTACTCGATGTCGTAGGAAATCCCACCGTCTCCACTCCTATTAAGTCAAGCAATTGGTTATCTGCCTACTGAAAGATGACAATAAAAAAAAAACATTTCAATCTCAAATTGGAATAGTTCAGCCCACTGGCATCGTTAGCTTAGTATACTCCCAAACACAGAAACCATCTCAAAAGTATTGACTCTATTTCGCTCATTTATTCAATAATTTCAAATATATTCATGTTATTTTTTTTTTCACTTCCTTCAATAATCTCAGTTTCAACATCCACCGAAAACAAATTGATAATCTCGTATATTTTCAAAAAATAAATATCCCGAAACATACTCACTACAAGTAATTTCCACAACCAAATGGCATCGAACATTATATGAATGTTATTGAAGATAATTTTTAATATCGCAAAAAGTGCGGTTTACATTCTCGTAGGTATATCATAATGCAAATCCAACATCCGTGTTTTGAAAGTGGAAAGTGAAGTATTTGAGATCTTGATGAATTTATCGTTGTATATCGTCGTTTGTGGGTGGAATATAACTTCAGAACTGTTTTATATCATCAGCTTTCACTTGTACGTAGTGTAGTCATCTCTGATTAACATACAAAAAGAGTATTAATGATTTGTCAAGCGAGGATTGCCTTGGACTCGTCACTCAAGCTTTGTGTTAAGAACAATGAAAACAGATTTGCAGAATTTATACCTATTTATCTCGGCTTTCACCATTTCCTTCGAAGATAATTGATTGTATCTTCAATATGGTGGAGTATGTATCTACATAAATTCTAAAAAAAACTTTTTTATCTTGAAGGGTTAGTAAAAATGGTACGGGTGAATGCATTGAATGCAGACACTGAATAATTATCGGAAAATTCCAATGGAAATTTTCATTGCAAGAAATGCAAGTACACAATTCACATGATTTTTATCTTGTTGAAGTGTCAAATCTCACAATGACCACTTGATTCAATTGCGTTATCCAAAACGATTAGGTGTACCATGACTTAGGTCCGGAAAGGATGGAAACAATTTTTCAAATATCTGAAAAATCCCATATATATATATATATATATATATATATATATATATATATATATATATATATATATATATATATATATATATATATATATAATAGTTAAACATACAAGAATATATGTTTATTTACTTTGTTTATAAATATTACATCTTTGAAAATGATAAAAAATAATAACTATATTATTCAACAAAAAGATTTTCAAGATATGTATGAATAAAATATGAACATTAGTATGTAGTAGAATATTAGTATATTATATATATATATATATATATATATGAATGAAAATTGGTGAAATGTTTCTTAATACTTTGTATTAATTTCAAAACATTTCGAAAGCGTCAAGGGATCGAATTTTATTCCAGACAATTTTTAATCGAACGGAATACATCTGAACATGCATAAAACCGTAAATGTGTACCCATGCTCTAAGTGTCAGAACCTTGAATTGCACTAACTCATGAAAAACGGAAAAATGGTATTTGAGAACGACGATATAACTAGTTTATCATCTACCTCATAATGTATTGAAGAGAGATATGAAAATTCGACTGTAATTAAATGACTTCCAGAACATTTCCAATGAGCGAATAAAAAATAAATGTGAGAGTTTGATTTCCATTATTTTTTTCTCGTTCCATTACTTTCAATTTGGTCCAACAATATTATTCTCGACGATTTTTATTTGTTCAATTCTATGAAAAAAAACAATTATTTTCCAATCACTAGACCACCCTTTCTGATTTTCATGGGGTTCCATCAATGAAGTAAATTGTTATTATGTCTGTATAACACAGACGCATGAAAGGTATTTCAACCTCTTGGGTTGGTTATTTCATGATAATAGGCATACATTAATTTTCTCTGATCATTTTAAATATAATTGATGAACCTCAAATTATGTTTTATTTCTCTTGAGCCATGATGGTGTAAATATACCTGAAGATATTATTTATATTATTGAGAGAGATGAATTCGAAAGCAATGAGCGCTTGAACAGATTATATATATATATATATATATATATATATATATATATATTGTTAGTTTTTATTTTCATGATTTACTTTTTTTTTTTTTTTGGATAAGGCTCATTTAAATATCAGAAGTTGTTATTTCATGTTATTTATTGATTAAATCCAAAACCCTGGCTGAAACGTTTGGATTTAATTAATAAATAACATGAATTAACAACCTCTGCTATTTAAATGAACCTTATGTCCAAGAAAGGAAAAAAAAGAATTATATATATATATATATATATATATATGATTGAAGCATTAAACTTATTTACCTTTCTTCGCCGATACACATCTTACTACATTAAGTTCAATTATATAGAATACTAACTAACCTGTTCAGCTTCAGTTCACTTTCTTCCAAAACCACCGGTCACAGAATAATGATTCTTTTCACCGTTATTCTGTTTTATTAATTCCCTCCACCTCCTATGCTCTCACTTTCTACGAAAATGCAAGTGTAAGTGAAGATGACGAACTCACTTCTGTTAGGTTGCTTACCTAACAGACCTTTTAATTCATGTCCATTTCGAGTTCAAGGTACCCGAGAATGGTGTTGGTAAATATAATTTCGAGAACCCTGGAGGTTGAAACGGATCTCGGAAATTGTTAAGTAACGTTGCGGGTTTTTCTTCAGGATATTCGTATTGAATAATATAAGTGATATTTTGTAATGCTGGGTGTTACTCATTGTCGAATGCCACCTTTATATATATATATATATATATATATATATATACAGGGTCCTGTAAAGCTTCCGCGCCTATACCACAAAAGTTAGCGATTTCGGTCAAGTGAATTTTTGGAAAATATTTATGTCAGATTCAGAGAAGTATGGAAGTCGTTTTAATTTTTGAATTCGAATAACTTTTTTTAGAATTCTTCAAAGCATTCTGGGGACCTCTATTCATTAATAAAATGTCAGTTCTCTCTTGTTACCGGTTCGGTCGTGATTTTTGTAGTTTAATGGAAAAAATTTGCTATATTCGAGACATCGAAAATTCTTCATAAAGCAGGAAGTAGGAGTGAATGTGAAAGTGGAGTTATGAAAAATTGAACAAAAAAAAGGAAAATTATAAAAAATAAATTTGAAAATCACCAGGATCTGTTTTTCCAAAAATAATTGAATGACAAAAATGGGAATTGGAATGGTAATACATTTCTGTCTATTATGTGGTGAATTAGTGACGGGCATATTGTATACAAGTTGATTCTATTTGGGGTTGCAGTCAGGTATAGGGCTGATTAGGAAAATTCTTTGTTATCCGTCAAGCTTTCGGCAATCTTTTTTGCCTTCCTCAGGACGACTACAATGGTATGGATTACATTATGAAAAGATATATTGTTTGTCTACTTACTAACGTGAGATTGATGTAAAATTAGCACATTAAATGAACATAAATCCATTCATTTAGGGTGATATATCTTTTCTTCTATTCATTTCTAGCAAGTAAGTATAGATTTGTGTAGGATTGTTCAAATCAGTTATTTTATTCATTGATTCCTCATCATTTTTTATGTGAACCATCTCTAGAAATATTCTTTTGTTTTCATTGGCCTCATGATCTAGAATTTCTGTATTATCATAGTCCATCCGATGATCTCTTTTATTCACATGTTCAGAAAGAGCACATGAATTAACATTACGTTTACATTCGCTCTTATATATGATACGACTGTTAAAGTTTCTTGATGTTTGACCGACATACGTTTTTGAACAGTCTCTACAAGGTATTCATGAACAACATTAGATTTTTGTTTATGTCTTAACATTTTTCTTTGCGATTTTGATATTTTCATTTTTCAATACTTTCATTAGTTCTGGAGTGAGTTCGTGGACATGGGGAAGAGTGGAAGAGATCTAAATATATATGTTCCCATTTCTTCTGTTCTGGAATTTTGTTCGGATATTGAAGGTATTGAAGAGTTTCTTTGGTTAAAAAGTAATTTATTGATGGGATTTTTCGGATAGGAATTTTCTAATAATATTTTCTGAAATTCGATCAGACATTTTTGTCGAAAATTGATGTGAGTGATTCTTTCGATTCTAATTTTCATAGCTATTATCAAATTGATTTTTATTTTTTGTGGATAGTATGAATAGTAGTTGATGAGTCTATTACTACATATTGGTTTTCTGTACCATTTTGTGATAATGTATTTTGTTAGGTTCTGATTCGACTCATATCTAAGAATGGTATACTGTTTTGTATTTCTTCTTCTGAAGTGAATTGGATATTGCTGTCAGAAGAATTGAAGATGGATAGAATCTCTTCAATACTATCATATGGTACAGATAAAATCAAATCATCCATAAAACGTTTGATAAAAGGAATGTTAAAGTTCACTTGAGAAACACAATTTTTGAGTAAATCATCCATAACATAGTTAGCCAAAATAGGAAAAATAATGGATCCCCTGAGAGTTCCAAAAATTTGTTCCAAGAATTTATCGTCGAATACAAAATACGTTGAATCAAAAATGAATTCTAATATGTTCATAAGATTTTTTAATTAGTGTTAATGGTAAATTAGTAAAGAGGAAAATTACATCAAGACTTATTATAACATAAT
>JAFIRS010006028.1:0-15000 GCA_018342105.1 Gonioctena quinquepunctata | reverse complement strand
CAAGAAAGAGTTAAAAATGAAATAAGTATTCTTGAGAAAAAAGTAGAAAAACAACATAAAGATACTAATTTAAAAATAATAAATGTAGAGAGTGAAATAACAAAAAATGTGGAAAATATAAAATTATTAGAATTAAGAGGAATAGAAACAAGTAATGAGCAAAATAATGATAAAATTCGAAGGATAGATATGCAAAAAACAAAAGATAGTAATAATTTATTAGAAAAAGATGATAAACAAATACAGAATATAAATATGAACCTCGATCACAAAAATAATGAGTTTATACAAAATATGAACGTGAATAATAAAAATTTTCAGATGCAAAAGGGCAAAGTAAATAATAAAGTAACAAAAATTAAAATGTATGACAGAAATATGGTGAAGATGAATTTTAAAAAGGGAAGAAAATGATAAAATAATAATAATGAAAATGAATGACATGAACGTGGCTAACAAAAATTTTGAGTTGAAAAAAGGAAACATGAATAAAGAAATAATAGTAATGCAAATCAATGACATCTACAGGGTGAATAGAACTTTTGAAATGAAAGAAAGTAATACAAATAATGAAAAATAATAATAATAGATAGTAAAATGTTAAATATAAAATAGGAAAGAATGAATAAATTTACTTTCAAAAACAAGAAATAGTTGAGAGTATTGAAATGAAAATATTGAAAATTTAACAGAAAATTTCAATTGAAAATTTTTGAAATAAAATATAGGCTTGCAGTTACAAAACAAGCAAGATTCCATAGAAGGAGAGACAAATAATAAAAATGAAAATTTAGGGAATAATAAATTGTAGGCTAACAAATTTAATAGGTAAGTTAGAGAATAAAAAAGGAAAAAAGAAAAGAAATATGTTGATAGATAGGTAGGATTTCAGAAACATTTGAATAAAAGAAAATAAAATGAAAAACAAACGTAAAGAAAAAAATACATCAATGAGAGAAAATATTAGAGGAAACAAAACAACCCCTAAATAAAAAAAATATAGAAAGAAAAGAAAGATATTGAATAACAATCATAATACTGAAAAACAGAAAAGTTGATAAAATTATTGGTACAGGTTAGTTAGATAAAGTAAAGTGAAAACCAATATTGAAAATGTTTACAAAAATGGAAAAAAATTATTGAATTTTAAGAAAAATTAAAAGAAATGAAGATTAAAAATATTTTTTGTATAAAATGAATGTATGTGAGGAATGAAAGTGGAAATGATAATAATAATAATAATACTAAAGAAGTATATTATAAGAAATATGATGATGATGATGATGATAAAGGTATAATGATAAATAAAATGAAGGTATATTAATGAATTATGAATGAATATAATATGTTAATTATGTGTGAATAATGAAAAAGCGAAAGAGTATGTACACAAAATAAAAGTAAATAAAATGAGAGATTCAAATTAATAAAATATCCAATTCAATATGAATATAAAGAACAACTGAAGGAAGAGATAAGAAAAATAATAAAACAGCATAATTGAAAGAGTACCAGTAATTGTAAAATCAAATGAATATTAAAAAAATTATATATCAGTATAAAATATAAAATGAAAGTAAGATAATAATAATATATATAAAATGTCATATATGATAATATCTTGAAAAGTTTTCTCTCTTGATCCGAAAAGAAGTCCAAGTCAAGTTTTTCTGGAACAAAAGAACGTAGTACTTTAAAAAAGTTATCGTTGAAGAATTTGTTTTCTTGAAATCCAGCGAAGTAGTTTTCTGAAAATAATAAAATAGTATTAGTTAAAGTAGTTGTAAATAATAGTTATCGTTGTAGAACTTGTTTTATTATTGAATATAAATTTAGGAATGTTGTTATGTTATGTTATGCCAGTTATGAGTTTTAAAAGGAAAAATCCCATAAAAAAGAATAATTACTAAATAGTTATTAGTTTCAGGAGATTGTTTTGACATGATTTTGGAAGTTCTATTTATTTGTGAGCCTATGTATAATATGGATAGATAAAAATGTCAAAATACTATAACACAATCAATTTCATACACTGTCATAATGATTATAACCCATAATTGGTAAAAAGACAACAAAAAGTCTAGATTCACAAAATTTTCATGAATAAAAAGTGATCAACACATTTATAAATTTGAAACATACAGTATATGAAATTGTAGCTAACTTAAAGTAGCCAATGGTAGAATAGCAAACTTCTTGATGAGATTAGCCAATCAGGGAATAGATGGTCATATGGAAAATTGGAAATTGTGAGAGAATAACAACGGGGTGATGTCATAAGCAATTATTATTGAAATATGTACATAGTAATAAGAATGGGAAAATAGTTGTATATATAAATTATATAAGATGAACCCAAACAGTGAAATGTGACAATTTGGTGCGCGAATTCAAACATTCAAATGAAAAAGAAGAGGGAAAATTGGTATCCAAGGGAGCAACAAACAAAGCCACAGGAGATCGAAAATAAATTTACAAGGGAATGCCACGCAACATTTTGGGAGAAAGAAAAATGAAATAATTCCAACATTAGAAGAGAAAAACCAATATTACCTTAATTATACAACCAAGTGTCCAAAGCTGATTTATGCATATGTATGGTTCCTGATTTATGGTATTGGAGTTCCTGATAGAGCTTGGAGTGAGAAAGGATCCAGTTTCATATCTTGAACACTGACATCTCCAGCAGGTATAAAAACTTTAATAGTGCACATCCGGTCCATGAACAATATCACAAATAACGTATCTCACATCTGAAGAACTTTATTTCACTTTATTTTGAACCATAAAAGAAAAATTCACTCTCAATGAAAAAGTGAGGTTCTGTCTATCTATCCATGATTTGATTTCAATGATTATCCGTGAATATTTGTAGATTCACATTAGTATAAGTTATTTCTCGTAGGCCAGGTAAAATTAAGTCTTCTTGAATAAAGTAAATAATTGCTTTTTGATACTTTGTTGTTTGTTTTCTTACAATGATCAACAATCATAACAATGACCATTGAATAAACTGAAATTAGACAGCAGTGGTTAGTGGCTCTATTGCCTGAACCGGCTATCTGAGGTAAGAGGCGTAACAACTGTTGCTTAGCCGTGGTGAGAAAAGTGATAACAATTGGCAGCAGCGTGACGAGAGAACAGTGACGTTCGCTAGCAATTATTATTACAGCATACAATACATATACAGGGCGAAAATATCTATCTATATAATATCAATTTGGCTCACAAAGAATAGCATAAAAACTATTAGCAATCTTATTATATAAAAATAATTTTTTTGCAAATATCTTTATATAACAAATATATATATATATATATATATATATATATATATATATATATATATATATATATTGTTATGATAGGTTCTTTATTATTTTTTTATTTATAATTGGCCCGCGTTGGTCGCCAATTGTTATGATAGGTGCTTAATTATTTATTTGTAATTGGCCCGCGTTGGTCGCCAATTGTTGTGATAGGTGCTTTATTAGATTTATATCATGGTAGATTTGTTTCAGTGATTTCTTTTTCATTTAATAATGTTAAGAATGAATACCTATCATAACAAAAATAAAACTCGGGCTATGTTGTCTTACCCCTTTTCAACACTCTTTTTACCTTATCCCAGCTCAGTCGGTACGCCTATGAAGAACGAGTCATCTCTATTATCAGCAGCAGGTTCAGTAGTGCCAACTTGGCGCAATGCTTGATGTCAAATATGCTGTTTTGTGAGAAAAAATATGGTTAGATGTTCAACAGATGAACAAAGCATGCAGAAAAATCGTCAAATAGTTGTTTTTATTGAAATTAATCCTTAAAATTGACCTACTCTGCGACATATAACTTATCTAACTCAGAAACAGTGATGTGAAATGGTGAAGTTTGCTCATGGATGATAAATAGTTGGTGAATAATCGTTTAAATGTTATGGACAGTCTGTGAGCATGGAAAAACCCGAAAAAAGTTCAAATGAGTGGACACAAATGATCAAATAACCAATATAAGTATATGGACCTGAAATGTAGTACTTTATTTAGTTCTGCTTTTGAAATACCTGCTATTCTTCCTTCGGGTTGTTCTCCTGGCTATAAGAAGTTTCGTGCTCTTTCGGAAGTACAGCTACACTGCAGAAAGCCCCTTTTTTCGTTCCTGGCAATGGCATGGACTGGACTTTTGTTATTTTAATAAGGTGGGTGATTTTTTATTGTTTTTATATTCCCATTCGTATCTGAATTATTTGTAAATCTCTAAATTCGTTACTGGCTTCGTTTTCTAACACAATTTTTCATCCCCTCCAAGCTTGTTACATTTCCTCTTGGCAACACAAACATTTTGTTTCTTTTTACAAACTTTAAACTTTGTTTCCACTTTCTATATCAATGTTTGTTATTCTAACTTATTCTAATGATTTTATTTACAATATTAATTCTGAACCTTATATACTATGTACAAATTTGGATGAAATTCATTTTGACATTTTTCTGTGTCCATAATTTTTATATTATAATAATTTTTATTGTTTGCCCCGCATTGTTTTTGACATTTTGCTGTTGGGATTCCTCCTGATATGATTTGCCATACAGGATATTCCAACATGTATATCTTTTCATCTACTTGAGATGCAGTGTTTTTTCATGAATTTAAATTTCCATATTATTTTTATTGTGTATTCAAAATGAATGTATTGTTGGTCACATACTTATGACAATATAGATACTTCAGGACTGACTTTTTGATACAAATGCGTTGACTAGAACATGTTATAAGATTCTAGAATAGTAAAAAGCATAGAAAAATTGTAAACCAAACAAAGCATGAACCACGATAACTTAAATACCTAATAATAATAATGAATTATCATTTTAATCATTTCATAAACATTTCCTAACATAACAAATTCCCTAAATTTTTATTCAACATTTTAATACGTGCTAGTAGAATTTGAATATCAATTTATTATTTACAAATATTGTTAATAATAACATCACTTCCTTTTTTGTTTCAGAAACTACCTGACTTTGGAATTGTCTTCAATTCAAAAGAGAAAATTTCAATATATCATCATTATATTTATTATTGATATATGTTTTCAATATTGAAAACTCTTCTCAACATTTTACTATGAGGATCTAGTAACCTATAACTATTCCTAGCATCTTCATTTTCTATTTCGTAGGGTCCCTCAAATGGCGATTGAAATTTGGCACATATGCCTCGTCTACTGTTAGGTACCCTTAGAGCTTTTACTGTAACTAAATCTCCCTTCTTGAATTTCGTTCGCTTTGTACCACTTTTATTAATTTTTTTAATATATTTATTGGCATTTCTTTGAATTCTCATATCAACTTTTTCCATTACCTCTTCCAAAATTCTTTCATTCATTATCCATTCTCTCTCAGGCATTCTCCCAGTCATAATATACCTTGGACATTCTTCAGTAACTGTTCTTGGAACATAATTAAAATATTCTTCTTTCATTTCCAACTTTTCATCCCATATTTTGTGATTCCCTTGAGATGTTAATCTTAAGTATTTTATCACCTCTGTAGGGTTTGATGAAGGATGTCTGATACTCGTGAAGTTTAATTGTATACCAATATCCTGAGTAAACTTTCTCATTTTATCATTGGTAAAATATGTGGCATTGTCAAGAATTATTTGTTCTGGTTTTCCTATTTCCACTATGGATTTTGTTAATGAACTTTTAACAGTAGTAGGAGATTTAAGCCGGTTCTGGGTCTCCCCCCACCACTATGACGTCACGTGTGACCTTGAATGGTTGCAGGTGTGCAGTGTGTGTGTGTTTGACCTTGAGATTTGACTTTGAGATTTGTCATTGAGTTTTGATATTGGGTTTGGTCGACTTTGAGATTCGACTTCAGTTTTGACCTTGAATATGACCTTGAGATTCATAACATTAGGTTTTGACTTTGAGATTTGACCTTGAGTTTTGATGTTGGGATTGTTTCGGCAACCAAAAGATTTGATCTCGATGTTTGTTTGACCTTGACTAATGTTGTGGTGTAGGCATACATATTCTGTGTAGTCATGACCTTCATGAATCCTTGCTTCCTCCAAGCGAGGAGGGCGTTTGTCCTGTGAGAGAGCTAGCAGTGAACTGCGAGTATTGATGAGTGTGTTGATGGTCAAGTGCGCAATGACCTTCACACCCCCATCTACTGGAAATGGGGTGGGGATGTCTCTTATAAAAATGTGTGGAGTCGTTGATGAGGAATCAGATGTTAGATAATATCATCAGAGTGAATACAGAGTACGAGAAGTTTCTCAATTCAGTGAGTGTATTTTTTATAAGGTGAAATAATCTATATTTTTTTCATACAGTCTTACTATGTCTTTTCTTCCAAAAGTTGTAGATTTGAAGAGAATCAATTCTTCAATAATTGAAAAGAGGGTGGGAGCTTTTGAACAAAGACCAATATCATCATTACCCATCGGTAAAGCTTTCAACATACTTGGTATGACGATTTGTATAACCCGATATGGGAGATCTATTCTAATGACATTACGTGATGATAATGATACTTTATTCAAATCATGGTTGTCAAAAAGTATTTCGGATGAATTCAATGCGGACGATGTCAGTTGCATAAATGCTTCAGATTTCAAATATACAATAACATATTTGGGTCAGAGTCCACAAGTAGCAGGGAGTTTGAGAACTCGTCCTCTAGTAGAATTCAACTACATTAAATGATAATATTGTTTATATGTTAATAGTTAGGATATAGTGATTTTATGTTGAATATAGATATTTCTCCATTAAAAAATAACATTCAGTGTAGAAGTAATATATTTGGAGCATCACATTTTTCTCATGTAAGTAAAATTATTTGAATATCAATGGAATATATTAACAATTCTTTTTTTTTCGTTTCAGTTTTCAATATGTGGATGCATTACTCGAGTCAATGTTGGACGGAAGCCGTGGACATCAATACAGCCATCGAGAGATTGAACTCCTACTTGAAAACCCCCACATTTTTCTCATGTAAGTAAAATTATTTGAATATCATGGAATATATTAACAATTCTTTTTGAGTCAAGATGTCCTCCATGCTACAGTCTATGATTTGAATGTTTGCTTCGATGAAGATGAAATCCAAAGATGTGCACATTTATCCGAGAAGTACGTCAAGGGTACAATACTTTGTGAGGAATTCAGCAAGGAGCCTTAAACTTGCAACAATTCTGTGAAGAAATGATCAAATTGGATCTGGAAGGATTTCTCCACACCCTTTTACCATTCCTACCTGATGACATCATCGAGAAATATCAACTATATGATGAATATGATGATGAATATGATCATGTAGATATTTGATATGAAATAAAACATATATTTACAAAATCTTGTTTATTTATTTTTCCATTACACATAAACATTATTGATATACTTAAAATATTCAGATATAGTACAAAAATAAAATATTGAACATTTCAAAGTGAATTACGAACAGAGCCATCCAATGCATTGTAAGTCAAGAAGGTGTCGTGTATAATGAGTGCATAGACTTTGGTGTTGGCTGGAAATTTAGTTTTTCTTGTTTCGAACTCCAGCTTGATATCCACTGTAGATGATTTTGTAGCATTCGGTTGATGTAAACAATCAATGATGAACAGGGGATTCTGTTGAAATGCTTCAAGGTCCATAAGAGGTTCACTCATATCTTTGTCATAATAACTACGTTGAAAGTCCTCATATGCATAGTAAGCTGAAGAGAATAGTTTTTTATCAAAGTCCAGGTTCCAACGCTCATATGGGTAGACTTCAGAGTTCAAATACACTCGGATGTTATTAATGTCTGCATTTATGAATTTTGTCATATCCAGTGTTCTGTTTTCGGATGCAGTGGTACTTTGAAAACCAATAATTATGAAGCGAGGTGTTTCCAAAGTGTTGGTTGTTTTTATTGCCCATATGTCTGAAGATGTGCTACGCAATGAGGGTAATTCATAAAGATCCCACATACGATAAGCCAGCTTGATTTTTGAATTCAGACCACTCTTATTTATTCTACTGAATAATTTGAGCTTCTGCTTGTCATCGGGTACAACATGTTTTATTTTCCATCCAATCTTTGTAATTTCCAAAGAGGCATCAACGTCTCCAATATATGAATTCTTGAATGAACGAGCTATAATCAAAATCAGTTCTTGTTTTGCATTCAGAATGCTCTTCTTATAATCCTCGGCAAAACCCATCAAATATTTGAGAGGAAGTTTTCCACTGAATAAATGGCTGGGTGCATCAATGATGTGTTGTTTTGTGTCGGAAAGTCCCCATCCAGTTGTCAAAAGCATGTGAGAGTGTGATTGACCAAATGAAACCATATTCTTCATTGTGGATGTTATACCTGGTTTTCGAACAACGGCAACTTGCTCACCACCCATTTCATAGCGGATCTCATCAAAGAGGAATGCCAAAGCATTGTTGGAAAGATAGCATACTTTGTTCCCTTCTTTGAATGAATTTTCCCTCAATGTAAATGAAACTGTCGGCAATGTCCAGTATTACATCTTGATTGTTGATTGCAATTCGGATTTCATCTGAATTCTTGAACAATGGTGATCCGTACGGCTTATAGGTACGCTCGTGCAGACTTATGAGAGAATGATCGACCACTGGTTCATTGAAAATATTAAACTTGTCACTGTTTGCTTCGAGTACCATTTTATTGTCGAATTCGGAGTCCAATTGAGTTTAGAAAATTAAGATCTCCCGCTGACAATGTATGTCTTTGTCGTTCAGCAAACACTTGTGGAATGACCTTCTTCCTGGCAAAGCTTTTCTTTTGATGATATTTGATGAATGACGATCTTTGTTTGGTGAAAATATTTCGTATTCACTGTTTTGTCGTTTGTTGTAGCAAAAACCCATTACATTCGTTATTGTAATTTCTTCAATTCCAATATGACAACTATTTCTTCCACACTACCGAAATCAATGAGATTATTTCGATGATCCAATATGCGCAGAGTAATGTTGTCGATGAACTGACGTCCTTCCGGGCTGATGGGCATATAAATAATGTTGTTTGGCTCTTTGTTATATTATAACCCGGCTCAACATCAACATCAAATGAAAAAAGAATATGATTCTCTTCTTCATTTATGTATGATCCTGAAATGATATTGCAATCCAATCGAATGAGTCTCACGGGTACAATATTCACAGGAGATGTAGATTCATGCATGCGATTTGCACTGAATTCTTTCTTCTCGAATCCCAACAGGGATGCTATTGAGTTTTCATGTTTCAGGTTCACCACATACTTTGATTGCATCATACATTTGAATGTATTATTGTTTGCTCGGAGGCTGAACAATTCATCCAATGTGGTGTCATCATGTTTCGCGCCATGAAATACATGGAATTCAAGTTCTCGTTGGATAACAGCATTTATTTCTTCTATCTCATATGCGCCACTTGGTATTTTTATAACACGTTTAAAGGATAACACATTTATTTCTTCTCCTGGATTGTGTTGCATCCATAGAATCCCAAAGCCCCAATCCATAACGGCTATTCTTATCCAGCTCAATGGTGGGTAGAAGTCTGCACTCAAGACACTGGTTCAACCAGCTTGTATCTCGAACTTTCGTGACATGACTGATTGCATTCATATGATAACAAATCATTTTATTGTTGTTCACAACACATGCGATATAATTTTCTTCGTTTCCTCGGCGGCATTGTGTGTCCCAATTCAACTTGATTGTTATTGGCGCCAATATTACAATCATCGATGGTGCAATAACAACAAAATAGTTTCCGAGGTATGGGTCCGTCATTCACATCACTGGAATTTGATGTTCCAACACTTGCATTGTCCATATGATGTTCATAGCAATATTTATATTTTAAAATATCAATATCCTCCTGAAGGTGTTTGGGAAGTATTTCCCAAACCGATGCAATTTCATTAGCTGCACAAGTAATCATGACCTCTTTGGGCATATCCGCAAGTTGACCTTTACTCATTTTTTTCAAGCTGCGTAATCTTGAATATGCGATGAGGGAATGGCCCATTCTCTTAATAGCCTCTCGATCCATTTCTGGCGTGAAATCCATTTTAGTTTTTTTTCGGGTGATTGGAAGAGAGAGAAACTTCAAGCATAAGTGTCCACACACCTGTATTGTATTTCTGCTCACGTTCATATTATACATATTTTTCCGGCTGCATGTGTACCTTTCCGGAAGTAATGGACCAATTCCCCTGGTGGGGGGTAGATCTCCAAAACTGTCGAAATATGTTGCAACTCTTCCAATTTTCCTGTATGCCACCCAATGTGTTCCTCGACCGCTGAATCCATCCAAATTGATGATGGCCGTTTCATGATTACGTGGTCCTGAGGTTGGCAAATTATCACGCATGAACACACCACGAAAGTGTGGAATTTTCAATTGTTTGGCATAATATGCAAGATCTATATCTGTGAGGGGTTTTTAAGAGGTAGGGCATCAATTATTTTTTGATGTATATGGTTTGAGATAGATACCGAGGCCTTTGCGATATGGTTTCAAGAAAATACCGCTACCCTTTTTCCTAAAGCTATCGCCTCCATCTTTCTGTTATGATGTTTTACCTCTTTCAGATCATTCCTGCTCGCACTTGCTGAATTTATAGCCCTGCTTATACCTGCAGCAGCACCGGCCAAACTACCCAATGCAGATAATCCAGCAAAAATTGGTATCAATGGTAAAATTCCGCCAACTTTCGGGATAGGTATTATGCGAGGTGTGCGAATTTTTTTCTTTCCGCCTGCTGCTTTCAAATATTTATGTGCTGCTTTCAATGCCATTGTTGTGGCCATCTTTCTATTGTTTGTCACGAATTGATTACCTCCAGCTTTATGTAATTCATCCCGAACTTTTCGTACAATTCCTGCTCCGAATGCTACTTTTCTGATTTTATTTCGTCCATTTTTCTTCGATTCATTTTTTCTCCTTCGTTTGACATTGTCTACATTACAACCCATACCGAAACGCCTTTTTGTCTTCATTATGTTGGTGACGAGTAGAGCGGCTGCTCTCTCACGAATACTTGCGTCCTTTTTATTCAAGTTGTTTATCTGCTTTATGTCTAGCTTCAAATCGTCGAGATTCTCCGAGTATTGAATGTCGTTGTTTTACAGGCCCTATCTAATTTATTGATGCCTGGATCGTTGCGAGCCAATCGTTTTTGTAATTTAGTTCCAGGTCCACAATATTGATATCCTCCAGGTAAATGCAATTCAAACGGCAATTTATTTATTAAAGAATTTACAAATCCTCGACCTTTTTTTTTATTATTCGATCTGTTGCTTTTACGTCTGCTCCGTGTGGTGGTAGACATTTAAATGAAACATATCTCACACATCTTGCATTAATAAGTGCCGAACCGTCAAACAATGCGCATTGTCAAGCAAAAGAAGAGTTTGCAGTAGATAATTTGATGGAGAAAATCGGGACTGGATTGAATGGGGCGAACTCATTGAGACATGGTCCACTACTTCCATCATCTGTTCGCTTGCTAATCATCGGTCCGTCAAATTGCGGAAAGACAAATGCCATGATATCTCTACTGACACATCCACAAGGATTGCGATTTGCAAACGTTTATCTCTATTCAAAGTCGTTGAATCAGCCGAAATATGAATACTTGCGCAATGTGTTAGCGCCAATAAAAGGATTGGGTTTCTTCACATTCAGTAATAATGCAGACTTTGTGCAGCCCTCTGATGCCAAACCAAATTCAGTTTTCATTTTTTTATGATGTGATTTGTGAAAAGCAGGATATTATCCGATCATATTTTTGTATGGGGCGCCATAAAGATGTTGATTGCTTCTATCTTGCACAGACCTATTCACGAGTTCCCAAACAGCTAGTGCGTGACAATACCAACTTCATCATCATATTCAAGCAAGACGAGATGAACTTACATCATATTTTCTCTGATCACGTCTCGCCCGATGTCACATTCAAAGAATTTCAAATGATGTGCGTGAATTGTTGGGATGATCAGTATGGATTCCTTGTCATTGATAAAGATCGAAAAGTATGTGATGGACGATATCGCAAAGGATTTGATAGTTTCATATATCCTGATATCTCAATTCAAAACAAAGGATTTGAATACGTCAACTAGTTCAAGCGACCGAAGCTGTTCGACAGAAATTCAATTCCATCAAATGGAAATGGGAAGAAAAGATTGCCCTTGAAAAACTTTATGATCCTATCACAAAACCACTCAATGCTCTTTCTTCTGCTGCTATTGTGAAACCGTCTACACCTTCTCGATCCATTCGAACCAGTACTCCAATTGGGAAAAAACAATATTTCAGCAGCGATACATCATTTTCAGGTATTGATAATGAAACCATCAAAGATATGGATGGCGAGAAAATTGCTGCAACTACCCTATTCGAAACACCCACTTCATCATTGACGAGTTCACGAGATTTGGAATCTTCCAGCAATGGTTTGAGACTAAAACAACATTTGCAAAATATTGGAAATGGCAATAGTGCATATGATGTGAATTATGGTGTGAGGGTAGATCCTTCAACACAGAACACTAAAAATGGGAAATCTAGAAGTCCGTTTTGATGATGGAAATATTTCCTTCTGGGATGGTACCTATGCAATTACGTCAATACCCTGGCACTTCAGATTTATATAACTTGATATTCCTAAAAGAAACCGCCCGGAGTTGGTGATGCAAAAATTCGAAACACATATATCGAAATTTTGGATTTTAGAAAGCATTGTACAAAAAAAATGAAGTCAAAAATGGAATAAGATATAAAAATCAAAGAAAATATCAAGAAGTCCTAAGATCTTTATTGGATATCGAGAAATAATTCCATTGCATTTGTGAATCAAATCGGTGAAGGAATAAAAAAAATAAAGTTGCAGAAAGTGTTTACATCGTAACCGAAGAATTGATGTATACTGGAATGAACCTAAAGAGTTAGTGGATCGTTTTGCGACTGTTAATTGCTTCAAAGCATCCGGTCATACAGGACATGAAAATGAGATCATATCAATAATAGAGGAGCTACGTGAAGAAGGTATTATATATTGATACAACTTCATTGAACAATCACTTCATCATTGCAAAATCAACAGAGAAGAAGAAGAAGAAGAATGGCTAATAATATCAAACGTCATATTGTGGACGAGTTACATAACCAGCTCGTCGTAACTTCCAAGAAGATCAACTGTCGTCAAAGGCAAAGGAGATTTGTGGCAAATAGATCTGGCAAATTTCAACCTTATGCCAAAATTAATAAAGGTTATCGATACATTTTGGTGGTCATCGACTGTTACTCTAAATATTTATGGACAAAACCAGTCAGAACAAAAACCGGTGAAGATATAACTGATGCCATGGCGATGGTATTGGAAGATGCCAAATATTCTCCGAAACATGTGCAAAGCGATCAAGGAAAGGAATTTTACAATAGCAATTTTTCATCATTGATGGAGCGAAAAAATATTAAACATTATTCCACTTTTAGTACTACAAAAGCATCTATGGCTGAAAGAGTAATTCGAACAATCAAAACTTGGATCTATAAGGAGTTTTCAATGAATGGAAATCATAAATGGTTGGAAATCCTTCCAATCATAACCATAGATATAACCATAAGAAACATCGCACAATAGGTATGAAACCCATCAAGTTAAAACCACTACAAAGTTGAAAATCATCGAAAAGAAAAAAAAGAAAGAAGATGAAAAAAATCAAGCCAAAATATCGAGTGAATGACATAGTTCGTATAAGCAAGTATAAAAATTTATTCGAAAAGGGCTATGAAGCCAACTTCACCACGGAATTATTAAAAGTCGTCAAAGCCAACAGTACATATCCACCAACATACATTCTCGAAGACATGGATAAGAATCCTATTCAATTGGCATTCAATTTTTCCAATTCTTCCATTCGCCTTTTCAATTTTGAAGCCTGTCGAAGGTGTTCATCATGTTCTAATTGAACTTGTCTCAATTCGTCATAAGATGGACGGGAACGTTCGACCTCCCGTCCAACCTTATCCATCATCTCCTTCAACTGTCGTCTATTGGACAATACAATGTCTGCCATTGCAGACGATGATGGATTCGACTTTCCAACTCTTTTCCCACCTCCGACCTTGGACGATGTTGGGTATAGGTTCAGCTGAAGCAACAGATGGTCTACGATAATTACCATCGATCGGTTTAGCCGCCACCGGCGCTAGGGATTCCACCACGATGGCTGTTTCGGTACACATTTCGCTGCCGCCTATTACTGGCGGCCCGTCGAATGGCATGGCGTATGGGCTGTATTTCCTCACACCATCCTTAAACTTCTGCAGTCCCGAACACTTGGCAGATCCTCTCTTGGAGACTTTGCCTTTATAGGAGCCTGCTTTTTTGGTTAGTTGCTTCACCGAAGGAGGTCTCGTGGTGAATTCGTCATCGGAATCGAACACCTGCGCTTCATGCTCAACCTCGATGGTCCAGCGTCGTTCAGGGATGGTACGGGTGACAAAAGAGCTGGCAATGGGTTATTCCATTCGGAACATTGTGATAATCTATCATCCTGAATCACTCCACCTTCTCTTTGGGATGGTCCCACCACACTAGCTTCACGACTATCACGTTCATCACCATCTACTCCAGGGCGAGCCAAAGCCATGATATTCATAATTGTCAGTGCAGCGGAAGCATCCTGCGATGGGATGGATTTCTTCATGATGAAAATCTGAAACAAAGCTAAAAATGTTAGATAGATACCAGCGAGCAGAGTCGAAGGAATGATTGTTTCGATCCAGCACCTCGTAGTTTTATGCCTTTTCCCCACTCTTCGGGGAGGAGTCCATGTAGAGCGCATGCGCTGGCAATATGCAGGATGGGTGATGTTTACACGCCAGGTGAGTGCATGTTTTGGGGAGGGATATTGAAGTTATTTCTACGACTCATCTCCTGGTTTCGATATGTGTGAGTTTCT